>JAGFNQ010010184.1:0-88347 GCA_024364735.1 Boesenbergia rotunda
AATTTGCCAAAGAGGTATTCCCATCCCTACAGCAACTTGAGCTGCAGGCAAGTTACATCAGCAATCCACTCAGTTACAGGATGTTCAACCTACAAAAAAATTTTAAAAAAAACAAAAATATTCTATAGAAATTTTTGAATAAACCATTTGCAGTTTACAGTAACCGTAAATCAACAAACCTGTAATCGAGGATTGAGCTCTAGAAAGTAGTATTCACCAGTTTCCATGCTATAAAGATACTCAACTGTAGCGGCACCAACATAACCTACACATTTTGCAAGCCTTCTAGCAGCCTGCTCAAGTTTTTTCACTGTCTCATGAGGGCTACTGTAATAGGACCTTCCTCAATAATCTGGTAACAATTTATTGAGTTGTCAATAAAGTCATTCAATTATTTTAGATTCAAACAATAAAAAATTATTCGGAAAGAAGAATGACAAATTGAAGTTTTTTGAGTTTTGAAAATGAAGTTGAAAAGAAAGAGGATTCTCTCATATGCTAGAATAGTTAATGCAATTATGATAAATTTGTTAGCCATTAATCTATTAATATGCTTATAAATTTTCAGAGTTAAAAATTTGTCTTGAAGACAAATTGGACTTTTTCTCTTGTATCTAAGTTATGATTGTAAAGGAGAGACCAGAGACAAAAGCCTAGAAAGGGAGCATATACAGAAACTGCTTCTATGTTGACATAGAGAGGACACTAGTGGATATACTTCCAAACTTCAGACCGTAAGGAAATGGTTCTGAAAATTTAACAAAAGAAAAGTAAGATGAAAATGAATAGAAGCTTGCCTTTTGGTGCCTCCTCTGAACACTGCAATCTCTACTGTGCAAAGCAGCCACATTTCCATACTGGTCACATAGTAACTGTACTTCTAAATGCCGACTCTACATGAAAATGTAACTTCAAACAATCAGACAAAGCAGATGAATGGAGTACCATATGATATGGTCTCACGTTATGGCTCTTCAACTTAGTATTTAAGATTAATGCACTAACCAACATCATGAAAATTGGATGAACATGTAAGCTTCTACTCGATTAGGAAAAAGAAGGTTGTTTTGCTTGATTATCTTTCACATGCTTTACACCAAAGGGTAGTGATATAAAAATGCACACCAAGGCAATGCAATAAATTTATTCCAGTATGTTCAAGCTCTGCGACCTATAGGCATGATAAAACATCTTTTCTTTGGCTATCATTAGTCTAAAAGACCTTAAACTTGGTGAAGCTCAAAATCATGTTTCAGGTAGATTTTCAAATAATGAAAACTTGAAGTATCTAACCTGAGATGCTAACTTCATTATGAAAATTGGAGACCCTGGAACTTCACCTTGCACTTGTTTAAACAGAGCTCGAACTTCATCATCATTGTGAACCTGTAAATCTCAACCAAGCTTAATAAAGACAAAACTGAGAATTCAATTGTTCTAGTCTGACAATTGAGGTTGCACTTGAAATATTTTGGCGATTCGGAAAGATCCAAGTAAGATGATGAAGAAGAAAAAAAAACAAAATCTTCAATCCTAGGATAGAAAAAGATGTAGTCTTGATCAACTTTCACTAGATCATCTTTACAACAAGAAAATAAGTTGGAATGGAGAATAGGCAAAGTCTCCAAAAATTTAATCACGTCCAGTTGTCTAAATAATTTGGTAGTCTCATGAAAGCTAACTTAGAAGATATGTTACTAAGAGTTCACAGGTAAACTTAATTTACTGCAAATTTCTTGGCATTGTTTAGTAATATCATAATGATAGAAATGCAAGAATTAAATATTGCAAAGGTTTAATCGTGTTTACACCTTCCTTATGCCTTTACCACCACCACCCCAAGATGCCTTGATCATGGCTGGGTAACCAATCATCTGACAACTAGCCACTGCTTCCTCTGTTGTATATACACAAGCTTCCTTGTATATTTCCTCCGGAATTGTGTCCAAACAACTATCTGGTGGTATTTTAACCTGTAAATTAGGTTGTTTTAACCTGTAAATTATGTGGATGGAAAAGGACTGTATCCAAATTAAGTGTATAAGACATACATGTGAGCCACTCCAAGCAAGTGTTGGTACTCCTGCAGCTTGAGCAATCAAAGAAGAACCTATTTTATCCCCTAGTGCTGCCATAGGTGCAGCAGGAGGCCCAAGAAAAATGATTCCCTTGGCATGCAGTGCATTTGGAAGCTCAGGGTTCTCAGAAGCATGACCCCAACCAGGCCACACAGCAGAAACATGAGTTATCTCTGCCAACTGCATTAGTTCATTTTCATGAGCAAAAGGATATTCACAAATGCATAAAAGAGATATCAGCATAGCAAACCTCGACAATGAGTTGAACATTAGCATAATTGTTGTTATTGGTTCCACCAGGTACTTCAACAAATTGATCTGCAATCCTTATGTGCTCTGCATTAATTCTCAAATCTTCAGGAGTTGCCATAGCCACCAAAAGAATTGCCTTTTCAGTTCCAAAAGTTTCATAGGCCCAAGTTCTGACATTGCGAATGAATTTAACTGCTGCCATTCCATTGTTTGCAATCAATATGCTGTGGATAGGTGTCTTTCCACCGAGAGCCTTGCAGAAATCATCCACTTTAGACAATGCAGCTGTATGTCTGACTTGAAATGTTCCATTTACAACTCCATTCAGGTGTAGAGCTTCTGCAATTACAGGTTCCCCTTGAGCTTCAGACATGCTGCACATAGGAAATAGGGCATTAGATAGAAGAATGTAACTATAATCATTCTCAAATTCATAGCTTCCAAAATATCAAGAGGCAATAGGATAATTTCAAACAACAACTAGTAGATGATGCCTTCCGAGTTCTTTGCTCCTGACAAAAAAGTTCTTGATTTAGAAAACGTTATCATGAATTACAATGTATTGGATACGTATTTGAGAGTCGTGAAAAATCACTTCTAGTTTTACTTGCATATCGGCACTAATCTCAGACTTGGATGAGTATGAAACTTCATATTGATTCAACTAACCGACACCTTGTGATGTACAGTCAGGAGATTAAAACATTAAAAGTACAGTTTTTGTCTAAATAAATCAAAAGAACAACTAAAAGTCTTTATAATTCTAAAAAACCTAGGGGGCAAAAGTTCCATTATGAAAACCTTCGTAGCCGGATTGCAACAACTTATCCCAGCAAAAGACAAACAGCCAACAAGACCAACCGACCAAGTAACGTAGTTCGCCTTACTCTTCACAACATACAAAAATAAAAGACTCAGAACATCATCAGCATCAATAACACGCGATCAGCTTTCTTAAATTAATCGTCTAAGAACTGGGAAATAGGAAAACCGAAGCCATACTAAAGAGATCAAAGATACAGAAGAAACTAATAGAAATCAACTCACTGAGTACTCAATGCAAAAGCTTATGTTAATTCCGTAAAGTATCTAACTCACAGCTACCAAATTCAAATTCGCGAGGAAACAAAAAAGGCGGAATCTTGGAGGCAACGAGTTAAAGCGAAGAGGCAAAAGATCTCACACTTCGAAGCAGGCCCCGATCAGTTTGGAAGAGAACGCACCCGCCCTCGCGGAACTAACAATAGCCAATAAGCGGGCAGAGGACCTGAGAAAGGGGGGAAAGCTGGGGAGAGAGGGGGCGAAAACCAGAAGAGAGGGCTAGAGATTGTAGAAGGATTAGTGCGCCTTAAATGGGAGGGAAAGGTCCACGTGACAGTGAATGCTCCAAGCCCGCCGTCTCCCGGTCTCGCTCCATGCGGAAGGGAGGGCGAGCCGCGATCCCCCAACTACCACCTTCTTCCGATCCAATGCCTTCATTTTGACCCAAGCTAACACCATCTCCACTGGGATGGATGCGACATCCCATAGCCAACGACATCGCTCCACCCGTTAAATCTACGACTCCACGTCTCGCAGATGCTCCGATCACCTGCTTGATCCACGCGATCTTCTCGATCGGGTGGAGATGATACGGCGATCGGTGATTAGATGGGATTGGGTGGGCTTGGAATTTTTGACCGAGAGTTGGGTGCGGTTTTGATCACCAACCCTCATCTTTTTCTTTCTTTTTTTTTAAAAAATAAAATAAAGCATTCAAAGTCAATTTATTCTTTATAAAAATGCTTTTTAAAATATTCAAGACTATTTTTCTGCTGATTTAGATTTTTTTAGTAATTAATAAATTTGCATCAAATATTTTTGGATACAAATTAAAAGAGCGCATTTAATTTTTGGAATCATCAAATAAGTATTATCAAAATAACATTCCGCCCTAGCTAATTCAGGTATAATTACTTAATTATCATTTAGTATATTATTTTTATTTTTATCTCCATTTAAATTCTGAATCGATTGATGTGTCATAACTGATATAACAATTTTATAGCTACTTCAACGCTTACTTAATCTATTCAAAATATTTACATTATAATAATTATATTTTATAGATATTATAATACGGATTTATTTATGTTTATCTATCATTCATATTATAGGAGTATGGTTTCGTACTTATTATAATACGGATTTCACATGCTTACATAATATTTATGTTGTGATAATTATAAAATTATAACTTATATAATACGCCTCCGTTTGGAATTTAGATTGAAAATATTTATTGAGATAATAATAAAAATAATATACGAGCGGTATCATAGGCTTCTGATTAAAAAATAAAAAATAAAGACGTCCTTTAGTTGATTTGAATGAAAAGAAAATTGCGCAAAGGATATAGTTGAGTTGGTTGGTAGATTTGTAGAATAAAATAAAGATTGATTTCCAATCAAATTAAGAGAATATTTTTTCATACGTTGGTTGTTTGATTTTTCTAATTAGCGTTAATGTACATTTTTCTAGAATTTGCAGAATGGAAAAAATAAGGTGCCTTTCGATCTTTTACAATATTTTTGTTAGCACGGAAATTAAATTAACAGTTAATTATTGTTTATTTTTCAGGAAGGACCATTCAGAAATGATAATTTACTTCCGTATTCATTCAATTTAATTCGGGTAGGTGGCGTAGCGTTCGTGGTTCCGGAGTAAATACGTCGGCTCGTCGGCTCCACATTGTGCGTGGAGGGGCCCACCTGTCTGGTGGACTTCGGCTGATCCGGAAACTGATATGCTGCCTGACCAATTGCACCCGTTGTTTCACTGTGTGTCGACTCAAGTCCGGAACGGGTTCGGATGACATTTTAATGGGCAAAATAATATATGGGTAATTCTAGATGGCTAGAATCTAGCCAGCTAGAATGACCCTTTAAAAATTAAAAAATATTAATTTAATATAAAAATAAATTAGAAAAAAATATAATTTAATATGAAAATAAAAATAAAAATATATAATTAAATTTAAACATCTTTAATGTTCATTAAAATTATAAAACAATCATAATAGATTTTTATAAGTTAAAAAATTAATTTAATATGAAAATAAATAGAAAAAGATATGATTTAATATGAAATAAATAGAAAAAAATATAATTTAATATGAAAATAAATAGGAAAGAATATAAATTAATTTTAAATATTTTTAATAATAATTTAAAAATTAAAAAAGAACTTAAGAAGGACAAATTCTAGCCGGCTAGCCATTTAGCACTACCCTAAAATAAAAATTTATGTAAAATCTAACCATCTAGACACAATCCAAAATTTCTAAATCTAAATCCAAACTCAATTAATCCGAATGATCAGATAAAATGTTTTTTAGTATTTTTTTATAATTTTTATTTTTATTTTAATATTCTATCATTATCATACTGAAATTCAATACTTATATATATATATATATATATATTTAATTTTAAAAATAAAATTTTATTTAATCTTAAAAATCCATTAAATTTTTTTATTTAATCTTAAAAAATCCATTAAATTTTAGATTCAGATCAACCCAATCGAAATTTGAAAACCTCCACTTCAACTCGGTGCGAACCTAAAAACTCCCAACTAAATCCGTTATTTTTTGATGGATCTAATTGACGGATCAATTTTATTTTTGACATCCGTTAATCAAAGGCACCACTAACTTTGTGATTTCCCAAAGTACATATTTATTTTAGATTTTATCCTTCTAATCAATAACCTGTATATTCATATAATAACATCACGTTAAGTTTTTAAAAAATTAATATATGATGTTGTTTAATACAGAAAATTGACTAAAAATAAAATGATAAACAAATATAACTTTTAAAAATGTTAAAAGTTAAATACATCTGTTCAGAATTCTTTAAATGCGCGTCTCTTTATTATTGTTTCCTTGGAAATATATAAAATCCTGAACACTACTAAATAATTAAAATATTCCAATAAAAACAACAAAAATATTTCTTATTATATTGTATCAACTAATTAATAATTGTGATTAAGTTGGTCCCCAAGACATGGGGAAAAAATACCATTAAAATGACAACGAAACTCCCATCAGCACCTTTGGCTGGTACATTGATTATGCTATCTGTCGCCGATCCGACTAATGACAGATGGTCGATCTCTGTCACGGCAATTGGTCGGACGGATCCGAATCGGCTATCGTTAAATCATCTTTTATGATTCTCAATTTGTTAATTATTTTTTATTTAATATCATTATGTATTGATACGAGGAGTGCTGGCCTCCATTCAGGGGCGGAGTTAGAATATTAATTCAATGTAGGTAATTAATTCAGTATGCTATCCTTCGAACTTGATCCCTAATATTAACATTATAATCATAAATTAGAATTCTTAGTCCAGATATGTCAGTAATTATGAAAAATCAAATTCTTCAACTCTAACATCTTGGTCCTCTTCAATATTTTATTCATCTAATTCTAAATATTTTCTTTTAAAAAATCTATGCATTGACGATAAAATAATTTCCTAATGAAAATAAATAAAAAAAAATCATGAATAGGTAATGAAGATCACCTAAACCCTTGGGGACCTCCCCTTTATATAGAAATCCAATCTGTTATCAGCCTATAGATAATAACAGATTGGTCTAAAGAGTTCTATACATTGAACTTGCATCCAATAATCTGAACCCCAATAAACATAAGTTAGATCACTTTAAGGGCTCAGATTGTATTTACATGTGCAACTTACAAATAAGCCCACATAATTGAGATAATAATAATATCCAACAATCTCCCACTTGGGCTATATATGAGTTGTATAGTAAATACAAGTAAAATTTTAGTTGATATCAAACTTTATGAGTACAAGATACCCCTATAAAAAATTTGGTCCATTAACTTCATTGGTATAGGACTAAAGAGATCATAGTTACTGTATATGATCGTAACAAGCCCCAACAGTAATCACAATATCAATGTCATTAACGACATAGATCAAGATGCGGATGTATAGAGTAGAAATTACATCAAATGTGATCAGTACATGTCAATTTCCAACTGGTCCAAAGCGACTCAAAAGAGTCTGATCATATTTACAAATACCTTATGCTAAACTGCAACAACAAATCATGATCCAAACTTTATGATTCTAAATGGAATCTGTATCATATTTACAAACATCAAATGCTAAACAGCAATAGTAAAGCATGATATCGTATTCAGAGCGTCAAACAAACATATGAATTCCCATTATTATTTTTGAACTTTAGGTACGTACAATAATCAAAATAAAATGTTTATCTTTATTAACATAGAGCAATAAAAATAAATACAGACTTCCACTAGATAAGTTCTTCTTCCATAAGAAGAACTCCCATATTCACAACATGCGCATGAAACACCTTGGGCACCAAGCCTTTGGTAAGTGGATCGACCAACATGGAATCTGTGCTGATGTACTCTACCATGATCTTGCAACTCTAAACTCTCTCTTTAACCGCTAGAGACTTAATGTCGATGTGCTTGGACTTCGACGAACTGCGGTTGTCTTGGCATAAAGTTCTGCAACTTTATTATCACAGTAGATCCTCAGTGGCATGTCAATGCCATCAACGATATGCAATGCTGTGATGAAGTTCCGCAGCCAAATCTCGTGATTGGATGCTTCATAGTATGCTACCAATTCTGCCTCCATAGTAGAAGTAGCTACTAGCGTCTGCTTGACGCTCCTCCAAAATATAGCTCCTCCAGCAAGCATGAAGATATAGCCTGAAGTTGACCTCCTGCTATCTAAGCATCCAGCAAAATTGGAGTCTGAATAACCAATCACCTCCAGATGGTCTGACCTCCGATACGTGAGCATGTGTCTTTTAGTTCTTTACAAATACTGCATCACTCTTTTAATTGCTTTCTAGTGCGATGGTCCTGCGTTATTAACATATCTGCATAGCATCCCAACTACAAATGCTATATCTGGTCGAGTGCAAACTTATGCATATATGAGACTTCACATTGCTGATGCATATGGGAATTGTTCCATCTCTTTTATTTCAAGTTCAAGTCGTGGACACTGATGCAAACTGAACTTGTCACCTTTTGACACAGGTGTGTCACCAGGTGTGCAGTTCTTCATGCCATACCTTATAAGTACCTTCTCAATATAGGCTTGTTGTGAAAATCCAAGAATGTCTTTTGATCGATCACGACAGATCTGAATGCCTAGAACAAAAGATGTTTCACCAAGATCTTTCATTTCAAATTTACCAGATAGAAATGACTTGGTTTCATGCAGTAGACCCTTATTATTGCTCGCAAGCAATATATCATTCACGTACAAAATAAGTATAACAAACTTGCTCCCACTGAACTTGACATATATGCACTGATCAACGGGGTTCTCCTTAAATCTAAATGAGGTAACCACTTGATCAAATTTCCGGCACCATTGACGGTATGTCTGCTTTAAACCATAAATGGGCTTCTTTAATCTACATACTAGGTGCTTTGAGTCTGAGGACTCAAAGTTCTCCGGTTGCACCATATATATAGATTCCTCTATGTCTCCATTGAGGAATGCAGTCTTTACGTCCATTTGATGTAGCTCCAAATCAAAATGAGTTACAAGTGTCATGATTACCCTAAGGGAGTCTTTCGTCGACACAGGTGAGAAAGTCTCCTTATAATCAATGTCTTCCTTTTGAGTGAATCTCTTGGCAACAAGACGAGCCTTATACCTTTCGATATTGCCCTTCGAATCTCGCTTGGTTTTAAATATCCATTTACAACCAACGGGTTTCGAACCTTCAGGCAATTTGACAAGTTCCCAAACGTTATTGTCTACCATAACGTTATTGCCCTTCGAATCTAGCTTGGTTTTAAATATCCATTTACAATCAACGGGTTTCAAACCTTCAGGCAATTTGACAAGTTTCCAAACGTTATTGTCTGCCATATATATAGACTCCTCTATGTCTCCATTGAGGAATGCAGTCTTTACGTCCATTTGATGTAGCTCCAAATCAAAATGAGTTACAAGTGTCATGATTACCCTAAGGGAGTCTTTCGTCGACACAGGTGAGAAAGTCTCCTTATAATCAATGTCTTACAAGGACTGGCCTTAAATATTACCAAAACAATATTAATAAAATTATTATAGCTTAGCTTAGTTTAGTTTAATTTAAAATGAGCTAGCAATCAAATATAATTTCAACTCTATAGATTATTCTCTATTAAATTATGTTGGGTGTGAATTTATTTGATGTCTTTCTAAAATTTCTTACTTTTCTTTAAAATATCTTTATTCTAGGCCTTGTTTTATTTTAGTAAAATATTTGCAATAATAATATTAAATAAAGATATTTTTAAAATAAATTTAAACGGACAGAAATCATTTTGATAATAAATAAACTAATAATATCATTCTCAATTTTCCCCAAAATAGAATAGATTTTATTATTATTAATATTCTTTCTTATTTAAGATGAATATATTGGCAAATTCAAGCATCACCTTTAATAATTATAAGGTTGTCGGGGTGGTAGAGCCGGGTCTTGGCATCGAGAGAGTCGGCGAGCCACTGGGGTCTGGACGCCGCAGTGGCTGCAGCACCACTCGCAGTTGGGGCTCGAGGCGGAGGAGGGGAATTTGGGCTTCCGCCTATGTTTCTTCGGCTTCTGCTTCGTCAACAGCGGCGGAGGCGGAAGGGGGTGGCGGTCGTCATAAAGGAGGAACTACGTTGTCACGGTGCAAAAAAGGTGGATCCGTCACCTTAACAGCCCTCTGGTCTCTGTCCCACAAGTGTCCAGAGGGGATAAATCACGGTGAATGCTGGGCAGGTGAGGCACTCAGGCGCGAGGGATTTTTTTTTAAACAGCAGCCGAGATTTTACCCTCGCGCATGCCGTCGACCCTCGAACCCACGCCCTCCGATACAAGCGGCGAGTACCTCACCAGCTGATCCAGCCCGTGGGGGCGGAACTACGTTGTCACGGGAGGCTAAGGGGGGTGGTGGTCGTCTTAAAGGAGGAAGCTTAATCTACGGAGCCATTGGAGCCGAAAAGGTCATAGATGAGGAAAGGGTCACAGGAGGAAGACAAGGATATAAGTCAGCGAAGTGGAGCGGGGTGGACATGGACCAGGCGCGCGCTAGCTCGACGCAAGCACTTGCTCCTTTTGGCTTTCATTAAAAAAAAAAAAAAAAAAAAAAAAAAGATTAACGAGGTTTCACTTCCAATCGCCTTGGTGGAAATCGCACAAACGATGAGGCACAAATAGGGCCTTCCTCAGTTGCGTAAGCATGCTGATTCTCCTTTTTGGCCGTCTCCTTGCGGCAGAGAAAAGGATAATACGCCTAGGCACGGAAGCGGAAACTATGAGATGCATTCGTCATTCAAGTTCTTCGACAGCAACACAAGCCTTAAAAAAGGATAAAAAAACATCTTTAAGCATAAAATTCACATTTTTGCCTTATGTTCTCCATTATTCCAACACTAACTACGAGAAGACTCACAAGGAGACATTTATTGGAAAGCACCGTCGTCGCCGCCTGAGGCGGAGCCTGGAGCACGAGTTGATCCCCGAAGATAGGGAAGAAGTAGAAGAATCCGAGTTGGCGTTCTCCGTATCCACTTCCCTTCCTACTTCTATTGCCGACTACACAATCCCCAACATGTATTATCAGAACCAGACTCGCTTTTAAAGGACTAACCACTTGATAAATGAACAAGACGATGGCCGGATCGAACATATATCCACCGCAATTCGAGAGAAAATTCGCATTTTGGAAACGACGCATGGAAGTATTTTTCAAAATTGATTTTAGTATCCTACTAACAATTAAATATGTTTTTGAAACACCCAAGGACAAAATCGGAAAGGAACTCGAAGAACACTGCTGGACTAAAAAATAGCGCGCATGAGTTCCCAACAATTGGGAAGACTGAATTCTACCTCTTGAGCGTACTACCAACTGAGGAATTCGAAAGAATCAACTCCTACAATTAGCGAAAACTTTTTGAACCAAGCGTCTAGAACCCCATGAAGAATCGAAGGAAGCAGAATCTGACTCCTCGATGGACACTGCTTTGTCTTTAGAGGAGTCTGAGACCGATTCAGAAGAGTCCAAGACCGAAGAAACTATCGGATTAGCATTGATAGCTGAATACCAACCGAACGACGAAACAACCTCCTAAATAATCATCGATGAAAGAGGAGACTTGACAGAAAAAAGCAGCGATGAAAGGAGAGTTTCGGATTTCGAACATGATATAGTAAGTGAGGTATGTCTTCTACCTCCCGATCAAATCTATTGTGATATTAAAATAATACCCAAATCTATATGTAAGTTAAAATTTAAGAATGAAGAATTGAAAAGAAAATTAACTTCTGTATGTGACAAATTGAAATTAGAGAAAACGAGAAATTAAGACTCAGATAGAGAAATTTGACTATCCTTGGAAAAACTCAAATTGTTTTCGAAATTCAAATATTTAGTATTTTGAAAAACTTAATTGTTATATAAGGAACAATAGTAGTCAAATTATAAAAGTGCCCAGAAACTATATTCCCACGAAATATTTGATAAATCCTGTTGGTAGGAACTTGGTTTGGATCCCAAAATCTATGCTAAATTGTTAGTTTTTTTCTTGTAAATGGACGCTTTATTTGCCATCTTTTTGAAATCATTTTCAAATAGTTATTTTTGTAGAAAATTAAGTTTTAATTTTTTATGTGATAAACTTCATTTTTATCTATCTATAAATTTTTTTTCGAAATTTTTTGGCAATAAATAAATTTTTATGAATTTGCATTAGAAAATTGATTTTTAAATCTAAAAATACTTAAAAATTAATTTTCACGAAATTCGATTTTTTAGGATATGTAAACTATCAATTAAATGTTGGAAAAAAGTTTTCAAATTTATTTAGAGTCGAAATCCAATTTTAAATTATTTTTTCAAAAATTATAAATTTTGAATTCAAAATTATTTTCTTATAGTTAGAAATTTTATTTTACTTTGAAAATTTTTACAGAAATAAATATGTTAAATTTCTAACTTAGATAAAAATTTGAGTAATTTTTGACTAAGAATTAAATTTTTATAAATTTTTTATCGTTAATCAAACTTTTAATTTTTAATAATTTTCAACCAATTTTTCATCAGCCAATTTTTTGGTAACTAAACATTCACTTTGGAATATTCTAGTAGATTTTTGAAATTTTTAAGTGATTAGATAATTTTCTATGATTTTTTCGGATAAATAGTTTTCAAAAGTTTTTCGCTCTAAGTCATATTGCCCTTAACATATTTTTTGATCGTGATCAAAAATGGGAGAGATAGGATTTAAGTTTAAATTGCAAATTTTATCACTATAAATTGTAAATATTATTTGGAGTTTTTTGTTATTCATATTTTCGTTTTTTGGTTGACTCTGACTTAACTCGGATTGATACACATCAAAAAAGGAGGATTGTAAGTATCGCGGATAAGTTTTGACGAGGTCAATTGAGTCAAAGTTATGTCCTGTTGGTATATAATCACTATGTCTAAATGTGTAGGAACTTAGAAGCACAAGAAGTTGAATGAAAGATGCAACGGTCAAGAAGACTGTAGAAGGGTTCGAATGAGCCCAACTTTGGAAGGTCCGAGATCACCCAGAAGACTCGTTAGAAGATTGGTCAACAAGTTATTGAACAGTCAAACTCGGACACCCATGAATGGGGCGCTCGATTGGACTCGTCCGCTCGTATTCCCGAGCGCCCGAACTGACTCGGGCGCCCATGTGTCCAAACCTTATCGCAAACTAGCAGTTCAACGGGCGTTGCAACGTGGATAAGCCTTGTTCACGTGCCAGGCACCCGTGTACACTCGGGCACCCAAGAAACGTCACGTCAGCACTTCGATAAAGTTTCACAGAAACTATAAATAGACCTCTGAACTTAGTTTATTTCATCAATTCAAATTGTAAATGAAATTTTCATTAGTCTTATTTTTTTTCTCTTAGTTCTCAACTGTATAAGAGGCTTCTCCACCCATAAAGAGTATTCTGGAGATTGTGCTACATTTGCCTTGGATTAATAACTACCTAATTTGCAACCAAGTAACTCGTATGTGTATTTTTTTATTTTGCTTAGTTATTTTATTTATTTGTGATAATTAATATTTATCTTTGTTTAAGAAATAATAAAAGATTGAGTTTGTTTTTCAGGAGCAATTCACCTCCTCTTATCGACCGCACGATCCCTAACACCAATATGCCTTGAAACTCCAAATGTGGGACTAAACTCTCATTCACAATGAAGTCTCTTTCCTCTCTATTTTTTTTTTCTATTCACTTGTATCCAACAATCCCCCACGTGAATGAAAAATAGGATATATAATAGCATTCAACAGTTGAGTCCAGTATAGGAATGGTAGGTTTCACCCTTTGAAGCTTCCCTTGTGAAGATTTGTTTGCTTACTAGTTGACAATAGACACAATGTCCTTGAATTGTACTGTCGTTCGTGTAAACATTAACAAATCTCGCCTAGGACTCTCCTTGATACAACTTAGTTCTCATGAGAGTATTCGTTCTTGGCCATGAATGTCATGCCCCAAGACCCAGGGAGTCGCAGGTCCAATATAAAATCGGACAACATCTCTCCTGTCCGACGGATAATTTACTCATACATACAATACACACAATAATAATTTGGCATCAGACCTCAAAATATATAGACACAACATAAAAGTAAGACGTCCATAACCATAAAACATAGTAAACCATACCTAATTGCGGACCGGTCCGACTTACGACAAAACAATCAATACATAAACCCCTTAGGGCATACGACACACTCGTAAGACATACCAATCGCTAAAAGAAATATGAAACAAATGCATTGTCAAGTACAAAACAAAACCATGTCGTCGTGATGGGTAAGGACTGGCTGCTGGGCTCTTCTGGCGACTCCAAGTATCTTAGCCTGAAAAAACATGGGCAACGGTGTGAGTCCAAATAAACTCAACAGATACCTAACAGTTATGCATAGTAAATTATACTAGCAGTAAAAGTCACGCCGATACAGTCTCATATGTATAATAGAAAATGCATAAACTGAAATACTGAACGTATGCACATACCAGAATTCATCTATCCTGCAGGGTGGTGGAATCAATCCCTATAGAACAAGTACAACACATAATCCAAGGTATACATGTTTCCTGTATGTGCATGTCAACCAAAATACAGTAATCAAATGCAGCAAACATAAACAAATACACGATGCATCATATGCACATGGTGCAATGACAAGTGTCACCCCTAACACCAGTTAGGTCATCGTCCACCTAGCATAAAGGAACGGGTGAGTGAGTAGGGTTGTGACAACTGTATGCACTCTGCTATCACTGCTGCTGAATGATCGATTAGACATGATGCTGGCGGAGGGCACCCTCCTACCCCAGGCAATGGGGGAGTCTCGCTCTTATCTTCTCGTGTCTTAGGATGAGAAGGGATATCTGGCTGCTACTATGCTCCGAAACCACTATCCAAAAGCGGTCGAGCGGAGCAATACAGGACAAATGCACACACTCTATGGTAGCCACTAACCCCTGAGTGGATGTGTGTGCATATCCTAACGTAACTGGCGATGAGCTCAGACTACATAGGAGCCGATGATTGTCAGCATGCAACAATGCAAGGATGGTGCATGACACTAACACATATAACATCCATCAAGTCCTCATCTATTACCGCAGTGTGCTATGTATAGGTCTGAATCCTATACCATGATATACAAATAACCTACTAGGTATACTAGCAAAGTAAATTAGTGATCCATCAATGTCAAATGCAAGATGACATATCACTACATATATGCACGTATACACACATGACAACCATTGAGACTATATGGAACTAGAGGGAGATCATCTCAAGAATAAGCAACAAATGTCAAGTAAAGATATACTAAAGCAGATATACGTATAACCTACTGCTATCTATAACAAACCATGCACAACAATATGACAATATCTAAAGAGATAAGTCAGAGGTACCCGCCTCAAAAGAGAGATGCTCGTATCAGAAAGAACCTCCCATCCGATAATCAACAACGATAAACCCAATCAAGGCCCTGTACCAAAGGTATAATGTTTAACTACAATAATATATAATTTATAGCTAAACGAGTCTCAATTAATTAGGATCGTCCTAATTATCTCGTTTCATTAATTAGCTGTGATTAAATAATTAACTCTTAATTAATCCTAGTCACCAAACTAGGTTCATGTTAGGTTTAGCCTAAACCTATCTCCAAGCTCACTTTGGAACCAAGTCTGCGATCTAACAAATTCCCATTCAAAGCATGACATGTGATAACAAGATCAACTTTCTCAACCAGTTTATATGGTCACAGTTTAGGCAAGATCAGTAAATAGATTGGGGTCAACTCATGCAATGCATCATTATATAGTAAATCAAACATAGCATCAAATTCCTCCAATCACAGCCGATCCACGTTGTTACCTAAGCTACTTCGCACATTGATCTACTAGGTCAAAATTGGCAACACGAAACAATCAACCCTACAAATCAGGTTGGATTTGATACATGCTCATATCTGATCAACGTTTTGAACTAATACTTAATCCAAACTAAAACAAATGGACCCCAAAATCTACAATTCGATCGGGATACTAATTCAACCATACATATATAGATATATATTGAACCAACAACTCTTACACTCAAGAGGAGATAGTAATAAACCAATCTTACCTGAGATGGCACGCGATCAATTCAGCTCTTCCCCGTTCCAATCTCACTATGCCAAGCTAAAAACCGTAGCAACCACCAACTCTAAATCCGCACATGGCATCAGAACTCAACCCTTAGTTATACAAAGAATAACTACAATACAATTGAGAAATATACATCAGCCCTATTAACCAAAACATGCCCACTCTAAACTGAGCTCACGGCAAGCACAAATCAAGGTGTCGCCAAATGTCTCAACTCCCACTCAAGGCAGCAACCAATATGTAACAAAAACCAATTATAAAACCTCAATCAAGCTGGAAACCTCATCAAATTTCGGATTCAACTCCCTACACATCAAACCCACCTAAACAGGGATTCAAATCACAAAAGATTAACTGAATTAGGAAAACAAGAGCAGATAGAAAATCTAAGGTCAATTACCTGCTATGAAGTCTCTTGGTAACAGGTTGGAAGAAACCAGAATCTGAGAAAATGGAAGATCCACACGACACGAATTCAAAACTGCCCTAAGAGCCCAATTAGACTCCAATTCTCCAGAAGTTCAGAGGAGAGTTTGTATTGGGGGCGAATTAGGGCTCAACCTGCACCAACCACTCTTGTGGTGATCGGGTAGGAACATAAACGGGAGAAAGCAAGTTGGCTTACCTTTCAATGGCCGGAGTCGATTACCAGAACCCTAACTCTATCCACTCTGTGATGCTTCCCAGAAATCAACCCAAAAAAAACCCCTTCTGGCAAATCCCTCCGGAAACAAGAGATCTCGTCGAATGTGGGGGAAGTAGGATCCACGATGCTCCTTGTACATGCCCGATATCACCGTTCCTCAATAAGGGAGGTGGTAGGAGGTAATGTTGAGATGGCCTGCAATGTCCATGGGAAGAGCCCCAACCATGGAGAGCCTCAACTTCGCGTGGAGAGAAGAAGAAGAAGAAGAAGAAGGTGGCGTCGGGTTGTAGCCGTGGGCTAGGGCGTCACGTAAAAAGGAAGAAGAGGAAAGGTTCGGGAGTGGCTGCAGTTAGGACCCGCGACACCGGGCGAGAGAGAAGAGGAAGGGATCGGGCGCTCGACTGTTTGGTTGCGGGCGAGAGGAGAAGAGGAGAGGAAGGTTTATATGTACGGGACTTTTTGCAGAAAAGTCCTCTTAACTTCCAGAAATCTAAACTCTACCCTTAGGGTAAGTGTTTTAGCCGTTTAACCCTCCAACTTATTGTAATCCACATCAAATAATCTCTAGGGTTAGATTATTTGTCCTCTTAACCCCCTACTTTAGCCAAACCTCAGAACCTATCCTCAATTTTAAGATTTATTTTTATTTTAAATCCCAAAGGTTAAGTGTCAAGCAATTTACCCTTTGGTAATTTAAGAATTTACCCGAAAACTTTTACCCAAATCCGATAACCCTAAATCTTCCATGTATATTTTTTGAAAAATTTATTCTACTAGTTTTTAATTGGCCGTATTTAACAATGAACACGCCTGATTTTGCGAGAAGTTCTAAGAATTATACCTCTAATTTTCTTCGAAGCGGTCTCACTTCTTTTTCACATAGTTATTGTTCTTTATGCATGTCTTATTATTATGTATGCAGTAGGTTACTTTCCTCTATATCTATTTTTGTTTATCATATTCCTTGGCACTTGATTGTTAGACATTGAGATATTCAGATTTATGTCAATACGATCTCAACATTGATTTCCTTATTTTGTAGAGAACACATGCGTGAGTGTGTACCAAGACTTTCTGCCTCTCGGTCCATCCGATCTACTAGGACTTCACCGCCTAGCCACAACTAGGACTTCTCTGCCTGATATCTGGTACTCTTGATCAAACACAAGATCCCACATATCCTTTATTTAAGGCTTAACTGACATGATTAGATCTGTATCATGACTTTAGCTCGTGCTTCTTCCGGCGACTAGTCCGGTGAAGAGTGACCTAGCTTTGATACCAGTTGTTAGAATCAAAAGGAATCTAGATATCTCTACAATGGTATGATATTATCCACTTTAGACCTTAAACTCTCATGGTTTTGCTGTTGGACTCTCCCCAAAAGAAAAAAGATATCTCCATTGATAAGAGGTCTTTTGAGGAGAGGCAAAGAGCAAAACTATGAGGACTTAAGGTCCAAAGTGGACAATATCATACCATCATGGAGATATCTAAATTCCTTTTGGTCCTAACAATTGGTATCAGAGTTAGGTCGCTCTTCACCGAACTAACCGTCTAAAGAAGCACGAGCTAAAGTCATGATCCAGATCTAACTATGTGGGTTAAGCCTTGAATAAAGGATGTGTGGGCTCCCGTGTTTGATCAAGAGTACCAAACACGAGGCAAAGAAGTCCTAATTATGGCTAGGCGGTGAAATCTTAGTAGGTCGGGTGGACCGAGAGGCAGAAAGTCCTGGTGCACACTCACGCATGTGTTCTCTACAGAATAAGGAAATCAATGTTGAGACCGTATTGACATAAATCTGAATATTTCAATGTCTAACAATCAAGTGCCAAGTAATATGATAAACAAAAACAGATATAGAGGAAAGTAACCTACTGCATACATAATAATAAGCAATGCATAAAGAACAATAACTACATAGTCAATGTAGGAGGAATCAACCTTGAGTAGGGATGATGATTTCTTCCGAATACGACGGAGGATCCGATATCCGACCAAAATGAAAAAGGGTATAGAGGGACTTTCGATACCTAATATTAGACCCGAATACCCAATTATATATATATATATATATATATATATATATATATATATATATATATATATATATATATATATATATATATATATATAAAATGTTAATTCTAATGTATTTTTATTGAATGATATATTTGGATGGAAAGAAAAAAAATCATTAGTATACAAGATATCTGATTTTTTTTAATAGGTATGAATATTCGGATGAATATCCGATATCCAATGGGTATAGAATTTGACCTAAACGCAATCCATTACCATCCTTAGCCTCGAGTAGAAAGTCTATATCAGAGAAAAACTCCCACCTCAAGATGCTCGCCA
Source organism: Boesenbergia rotunda (assembly GCA_024364735.1). NCBI lineage: Eukaryota > Viridiplantae > Streptophyta > Magnoliopsida > Zingiberales > Zingiberaceae > Boesenbergia > Boesenbergia rotunda. Next base: position 19,128 of record JAGFNQ010010184.1, read on the forward strand.
CAAATTCAGAGTTCTACATGTATATCACGACTATGCTCCAGTGCATGCCAAGTAACCAACCAAGACCCTTAACCCTATTAGATGGGATTTACGCTATATGAATTAAACCCAAGCTACCGATTGAGATACAAAGTATCACGTGGCAACGTTCAAATGACCTAAAGCCCCAAGGCTAATCCATGACCTAAATCACTCCAAAATCAATTGTAGCTCACAGCAATAGCAACAAGATCACCAGATCCAACCTAGTTAAGTCTTCTAGACAGGATTCATTTCCAAGCTCCCATAAGACATATGGTAGGAACACCAAATCAAAAGACCAAGCTAACAATTAACCCCAAACCTGTAGCTCACGCATGCACACCATCTGATCAACCCAATTACAGTCCTACCTAAATTAAACAGGTATCACACCACAAGATCCAAAACATCCTCAGATCACACCATACTGATACAAGCACTAACCTACAACCCATTCCAAAAGAAACCAATACCGAAACAACATTCAACCTCAACCTAATCACGGCAAGTAACAACCACACGAAAATGAACCTAGTTCCATCCAAAAATTCAGTACCATACTGTGATACATGGCAGGGCATCACTCGATCAGCATCAATTACCCAAATAGAGCAATGACAGTAGCTACACAAAACTGAATTGCTAAGGAACACCTTAATACGATATAATCTAACTTCTATCCACTGATCAAGCATTCCATTCAATACACAAAATCATGAACAATCGCGACTCACCTGAAATGGTGCCGATGTCAGTCACCTACTCAGATCAGGTGCTCAAAAATCGCAAAGGAAAGCCACACCTTACGGATCTGCCCCTGAAAGCTCAATAGCCACCAAATCCGCCGGATTTATGTGTTGTGACAAGGAAACATTTCACGGAAAACTCAATCAGTTGTGCCCTTCTTCACCCTTTTTGTGATCCAAAGGGACAAATAAATCCATGAAAACAAACAAGATGGCCTCACCTTCACCTTCGCTGCATCGCTTAGTCGGAGCAGGGCGTTCGCGAGAGAAATCCCACCAATTACAGAAACTTGTCTACCCACACCCTAGGCAAGGTGGATTAGAGGGGAGAGGTCGCCGTGAGTCGAGAGCGGTGATTGAAGAAGAGGAGAAGTGATGGCCAGTCGTAGAACGGCGATCGGGAGAAGGAGGAGGGGAAGGTAAAAGGAAATTACTAAAACCGACTCCTCTTTCTATTCCATACATCCCTATAAATTCCTAAACAGTCAGAGAAAACATCCTTCAAAATTTTTGAAAAATTCTATAATATTACTTTTTATTTTCTGATTTAATCCTAGAAAGGGTTGTGAACTGATGGTTCGGATCAGTCCTCGCCAAGGGTCACTTGCCTCTTCACCTACTATATAAAGGATCCCTCCTTTGGAAATATTCATTCATTCAATCATTCGAAGCATTCAAGTATCTAAGCATTAGAGAGCTCATCTTCTGCATCGAGAGTCCGAAAATCCTACGGAAAGGTTCGCCGTTCTCGAAATTTGAAGTGCTACTATTTCGAGACGACGTCGTTGCATCTTGGGAACGAATTGCTGCTATCCGTGAGCACCGTAGCGGAGCAATATCGTTTTACGGAGATAGTGTCCAACACTAGCCTCGACGTAAACAAATTCAGTTTGCTACCTCCCGGCAGCAACCTCCCGGAAGTTCCGATGGTCGAGTAAAATCGACTAAGTCAAATACCGTGGAGATTATAAAAAGGTCACAGGACCGCCAACAATAATTGGTCTTCCATTAGAATGACTTAGATCCTTCTACTTTAACTAGTAAAGTTCCCTAAAATATATCACATATCCAAGTTGGTGGGAATACTGTTTCTTTTTGTTGTATTTAGTATGTGTTCTTGCCTGATCTTTGACACTTGTCCATGTTACATTGTCGTAGCACATATGCACTACAATTGATATAAAATGATTGACAATCTATTTGTATTGTCTCTGCCAAGATCCATTTTCCTATATCATTCTGCACGATCTGCCTACAACAACAACCAAGGCTTGTGCACAATATGCCTTTTAGTGAAAATTTAAGAGGAAGCAGTTGCATAGAGGGAGAGTTTCATCATGTCTTTCACCTACATATCAAGTTAAAACCTTTTCAAATTGAGACAATTCAACTACTTTCGAGCCCAAGATTTAAGATTCAAACTGACAACAAAGTAACAACAAAGTAACCATTTGGTACTCTGCTAAATCATAGAAGCAAACTGACAACAAAGTAACCTAGAATTAATGTCTGTACTAGAATTTTAGCATGGTATGTAGGGTAGCACATATAAACACCAAAAAAGGCAGAGGAAAATAATGTGGATAAAAAGGAAATTCAATATTGATGCAATAATTATCAATGAATGGGCATCAATATTCCACTATCATAGTTGTTTGGAGAAAAAAAAAGACAACACACATCAACTAAATTAAAAATCTAACCTTGTGCACCTAGTAGAAGTCTTCTTCATTAATTGTCAACTGCAAATATAATTAATATTCATTTTATAAGACATTAACATAATGACATATATAATAATAGTAGTTAATTAAAAATTTACATATCATACCAGATGACAAGGCTAAGCTATCATTCCTCCAAGTGCATCCTCAAACCTTTGTAAAAGATCATATGGCCTAATCAAACTCTCTTCCCGATGTAGAACAACTAGAACTTGTATTTCACACCAATTTGGTCCCAACGCTTGTCTTCCTACTTCAGTATTCGGATCCATGTTACGAACAACTCCTTTTGCCACAATTTTTGTCGGATCAAATAGACTTTTTATCAAGACAGAACATCCAGTCTACATGAAAAATACAAAAATAATGGAGATGTTTGAAAATCAATAACACACTGAATATAATAATAAAGTAAGAAAAATAGAAAAAGACTTTACCTTTAGAGATGAACGCATTGGATCAGAAAATAATGGGCTACTAGATGATGTTGTGTGTTGATTGCAAACCTTTGATTCTAACATTGCAATGTGTTTGCCTTGTTTTTTAATTTGTTCATCCATTTTTTCTAACTGTGTCTTTTGCTCCATCACTATTCGGTTGCATGAAATACGGCTTGGAACTTCTCCCCATAAATCAGATGGGCTAACACCATCACCAAGCATACGTACTCGGCCTGATTTATCTGGTCCAATGATTTGAGCAAAAATGTCATTTTGACCAACTTGATCATCCTCATCTTCAGAAAGTTGATTTTCTAGTTCTTTCATTGCAGCCTTTAACAAAAAATAAAAAACCAAAATTTATACATAGTTATGATGAAAACAAAAATCTATTAAAGAAGCGTAGAAGAAGATTATAATACAACATACCAATTTTTCTGCCACAATGTTGCTTGAGGGAGTCATTGTTACACTCATATGATTAATGTCAATAATATGACATCACTAACTAATTAAATATACTACCATCATTTATAGTGTCGTTATGCTATTTCATGAACACAACCTATTATGATTGAATATCATGTCTTATATCAAATTATTTGATTTTTCACCTGTTGTGATTTTTTTTTTCCAAATGATTCTGATCACCTGTTCTAGCAAGCCGATACTACCAATATTTGGATGTTTTCACCGTCAGATCTAGAAATCATTACTGATTTTGAAATCATGGTCTTATTCTGTAACCCAAAATCATGATCTAGAAATCAATTCACCTTCAATCGAAAATCTTAAACAGAGCGCAAAAAAACCTTGCAAACTAGGGATTCAGATCAGAAAACGGTGGAAGAGGAAAGAAAAATAACCTCAACAGGGTAGATAGCGGGGCAGATGGCTTTGGTGGCCGGGGAGGTGGCGTGTGGCAAGGAGGGTCGAGTAGGGAGAAGACCGTGCTGATGGGGAGGCGCGCGAGTAGAGCAGACAGCGTTGGGTAGCAGACGACGTGGTGGGGAGGCGCTCGCGCAGACCAGACCGGCTGGTGGAGGTGCACTGGAGCAGGGAGAAAGGAGCGGCGATCGAGCGAGCGAGGGAGAAAGGAGCGGCGATCGAGCGAGCGAGCGAGGGAGAAAGGAGCGAGCGATCGAGTTGCGATTTAGGTTTTCCGAGCGAAACTTATGGCCTTTGTTCGCGGCAGGGCGAGCGAAAATTTTAGGCCGGGTTCTCGATCGCGCGCGTTGGAGAAAAGTACCGCGAGAAAAACTTAATTACACAAATTAAAAAAAAATTAAATTAACTGTTTTAATAAGAAAATTTTTAGATTTATAAATGTAATTAAAAAAAATTAAATTAACTGTTTTAATAAGAAAATTTTTAGATTTATAAAGACATTTATAAATGTGTCAGGATAAGCTATTTAATCAGACATTTTATTAAATAAAATATCTCTGTTTTAATAAATGTTATTATAATTAGTTTGTAATGACATTTACCATTAAGTGTCATAAAAAAAATGTCACAATAGGCCTTTCTTCTTGCAACTCAGGTTAATACAACTATCAATATTTTTCATCGGGCTTCGCACAAATGTTGGTGACCAAAAATGTTTGTTGTATGTGATAACGTACTTACCATTTCTAAAAATCTCTCCTTCACATTCTTTTTGATATGGTCTTGCTTGAGTTTGGGGTTTCATTTGGATAGTCAATTCTGGGTTTACCTGCAATTAATAACATAGAATGAAATGTAAAAGAAACAAGAAAGAAAAACATTCTAAAAGAGTTCCAAAGAGGAATTATATCCATTATAACCGGAGTGGATACTCTTGAACTTACATAAAATGACAGTATAACTTGAAAAACATTCTAAAAGAGTTCTAATAAGATAGGCATATTTGAAAAAGAATCAGAAATATGACTCACTAAATTCATTGAAAAGTAGTATTCCTCGAGCATAGGATAGTTCAGATCATTTAGCAAACATCGTTTCACATTTTCCACCTGCAATAAAAAACAACACTGTCTTAGACAACTTCCATTAAATGCATTAACCGTAGGAGGCAGAACTATATGGCACCCGAGAAGGATCTATCTCGAAGGAATACATGTCCCGCCAATCCTCATTCTTAAAGCACTGAAGAATATTTTGTGAATCCTAGACAAGGACACATTACATGAGTCGGTAGAAGCAACAATGAAAATTACATTACAGAAGAGTGCATTAGCATTCAAAGACTGTTTACTCAAGAATAGGAGGGGAAATGGAAGAAGGAAGACTGGAAACAGAATTAAGAATAGTGAAAAAGATTTCCTCCAATTTTTCTGTAACCAACTTCAAGCAAAAGTTTAGTTGCCTGGTATTTATGTTTTTCATACCTTCTTCCTCTAAAAATTAAAAAACTATGGAGTATCTACTTTTCATTATCCTTCCTCTCCATTTCTCATCCCTGATCTCCTCTACTTCGAACCTCACAAAAATTGAGATAAAAAAGTTAGGATGCGCTTTAGTGGCATTTGGCAAAGACCAATCGTCAACTTCTGGATTCTGTTACGGCATAATAAAGGATTGGTTTTGTTATATAATTATTATAATTAATATTTTAGCATAATTGATTATTTGCAAACAATGATATTCAACCATCCCATATGACTTGATGCATAGGATTACCAAAGAATAAGGAATGTAATATGTGACATGATTGTTCAAAACTCTTTTAAGTATCCAAATTATGTAAGCACCTCTAATTTAATCAGAGACTTGGATATAACTTCTTCCTTGAGCAACGTCTTCAATACCTGTATTCATGAATTTACATGTGGTCACCAATGATGACAAATAATCCACATGATGTGAAAAAAAAAATCGATGATCAAGAACTAGATCAAAGTTACCCGTGGAAATAGTGACTCAACATAATATCGATTCTCTCTCAGCACAAGTTTAACTTTTCCACAATTAGTACTCTGAAAAATAATATCTTTTATATAATCTGTCAACTCGTTTTTAGAGTGCAAGTCCAGACCCTTAAGAATATGAATAGTACGTAGATCCGTAACAGTCATCGCACTATAGAAAGAGTGTGGCGTTAGAATAAACGAAGGCATTGTTTCAGATCTGCAAAAAAGCATACTCGTAGCTCTTACAAAAAAAATCCTAAATGCGAAAAATAGACACAAAAACAAATTCATATACCTGCAGATAGATTCCGCGACAGTGCTAGCGAAAATGTAAGCTTGATTGTAGGGCGAAGCAGTATTCAGATAGATACGACCAAAGGCATCGACACTAAAAACGTCCTCTTCCTGAGTCGCCTAAAAGATGCGAGCGAGGAATTAAGAGTAGAAAATAATAGGGAAAAAAGGATGATTCGCCTCACCTTAGACGAGGAAGGGCTAGTCTTCAACTTCTTGAACCAGATACCACTGTCTCCTGGTAGTGAGAGGTATTTTGACAAATTAGAGAACAATAAAAAGTAGGATTATAACAAAACTAAAACTGCATGGGAGTATGGATTGGGATAACCACCATCGTCGTCTGCCATTGGCGATGAGGCGATTCCTTCTCGTCGAGGTTCGCGGCGGGAGGCGAAGGAGGAGAGCCGGATTACACAAATGTCTACGGTAAGATCCTACTATGTCTATATATATGTGCGAGCCAAACCCAAACACTATTTAGGCAATACTTTCTGGGCTAGATCTAAAAAAATCGGGTCCCAAATGTAAAACATGATATAATATTAATAAAAATTTTAAATTACAAGGACTGACCTTAAATATTACCAAAACAATATTAATAAAATTATTATAGCTCAGTTTAGTTTAGTTTAATTTAAAATGAGCTAGCAATCAAATCTAATTTCAACTCTATACATTATTCTCTATTAAATTATGTTGGGTGTGAATTTATTTGATGTCTTTCTAAAATTTCTTATTTTTCTTTAAAATATCTTAATTCTAGGCCTTGTTTTATTTTAGTAACAAATTTGCAATAATAATATTAAATAAAGATATTTTTAAAATAAAAAAATAAATTTAAACGGACAGAAATCATTTTGATAATAAATAAACTAATAATGTCATTCTCAATTTTTTCCAAAATAGAATAGATTTTATTATTATTAATATTCTTTCTTATTTAAGATGAATATAGGGTGGTAGAGCCGGGTCTTGGCATCGAGACAGTCGGCGAGCCACTGGGGTCTGGACGCCGCAGTGGCTGCAGCACCACTCGCAGTTGGGGCTCGAGGCGGAGGAGGGGAATTTGGGCTTCCGCCTGCTTCTTCGACTTCTGCTTCTTCAACAGCGGCGGAGGCGGAGGCGGAGGCGGAGGCGGAAGGGGGTGGCGGTCGTCATAAAGGAGGAACTACGGTGTCACGGGAGGCTAAGGGGGGTGCTGGTCGTCCTAAAGGAGCCGAAAAGGTCGTAGATGAGGAAAGGGTCGCAGGAGGAGGACAAGGATAAGTCAGCGAAGTGGAGCGGGGTGGACATTGACCAAGCGCGCGCTAGCTCGACGCAAGCGCTTGCTCCTTTTGGCTTTCACTAGAACCATGGCCTTGGTGGAAATCGCACAAACGATGAGGCACAAATAGGGCCTTCCTCAGCTGCGCAAGCACGCTGAGTCTCCTTGCGGCAGAGAAAAGGATGATACGCCTAGGCACGGAAGCGGAAACTATGAGATGCATTCGTCATTCAAGTTCTTCGACAGCATCACAATCCTTAAAAAAGGATAAAAAAACATCTTTAAGCATAAAATTCACATTTTTGCCTTATGTTCTCCATTATTCCAACACTAACAACGAGAAGACTCCCAAGGAGACATTTATTGGAAAGCACCGTCGTCCCCGCCTGAGGCTGAGCCTGGAGCCTGGAGCCTGGAGCATATTAGAATAAAAAAGAGATAGAAGAAGAGAGAGATATAAACCCAATAATAAATTTTGCCATTGATGTGCAATGAAGAGTACAATATATAGATGTCTATGATGACTTATTCAATTGACAAACTCTAAATTAACTAATTCTAAATACCAAGTCTAAAGACATATTAATAAGAAATTATTATGTCATATAGAAAATATTGATTAAGTCTTATTTTCTAATAAATCTCTTTTACCCCCCGACAAATTCAACGGGAGATCTCTGACGTTGAGTTTGCTTGCCAACTTAGTAAAATGTTGTCTGGATAATGGCTTAGTAAAGATATCAGCGATTTGATCTTCTGCAGAAATATAGGAGACAGATAACTATTTAGCTGCAACGCGTTCGCGAACAAAATGAAAATCAATTTCCACATGTTTTGTACGAGCATGAAATACTGGATTTGCTGTAAGATAGGTTGCTCCAATATTGTCACACCAAATTTTTGGTGCAATTTTTGATGCAAGATGAAGTTCAGAAAGAAGAGATTGAAGCCAAATAATTTCTGCCGTTGCATTGGCTATAGCTTTATATTCAGCTTCAGTGCTTGAACGTGATACTGTAGGTTGCTTTTTCGAATTCCAAGAGATAAGATTTCGTCTAAGAAATATTGCATATCCACTAGTAGAGCGTCTATCTTCAGGAGAACTCGCCCAATCCGCATCGCTATAGACATGTAAATCTCGAGATGAGTGACGATATAAAAGAAGACCATGTAGAATAGTGCCTTTAAGATAGCGAAGTATTCTTTTCACACTTTCCCAATTTTGTTCAGTGGGAGCATGCATGAACTGACAGGCACGATTTACTGCAAACGTAATATCAGGACGTGTGATAGTAACAAACTGTAAAGCACCAACAATACTTCGATAAACCTGGGGATCAGACATCATCGAAGAGGAAGAAGTAATAGAGATGTTATCTGTAGTAATTGGTGTAGAAATCGGACGTGCCCCATCCATTTTAGCTCTTTGAAGAAGCCCAGTAATATATTTGTTTTGAGAAAGGATATAACCTTCATCATGTGGAATAAGTTCAATGCCAAGAAAGAAACGAGCATTTCCTAAATCCCGAATAGGAAATTCTTGATTAAGAAGAGTTAATAGATTTGCGATGCCCTTTTCATCATTACCAGTTAATAGAATGTCATCAACATAAATAAGAAAGAATATCATAGAATCAACATTATGTCTGGAGAATAGAGAGGAGTCAGTCTTAGATCCAGAAAATCCTTGAGTCTGCAACCAGTTAGATAATCGATGAAACCATGCACGAGGCGCTTGCCGAAGACCATATATGGATTTCTTAAGGTGACAAACATGAGATGGGAATTGCGGATGAATAAATCCAGATGGTTGCTCCATAAATATCGTTTCCTCAAGATTACCATGAAGAAATGCATTAGAAACGTCTAATTATCGAATAGACCAATTAGAACTCACAGCTATTGATAATAATAATCTAACAGATGTAATTTTGATAACTGGGCTGAAAGTATCATTGAAGTCAATACCTGGTTGTTGACTAAACCCTTTGGCAACAAGTCGAGTTTTATATCGTTCAAGAGACCCATCAGCTCGATGCTTAAGACGAAAAATCCATTTAGAGCCCACAACATTCATGGAGGGAGTGCGCGGAACTAGGGTCCATGTTCCATTGCGAAGCAGTGCATCAAATTCTGCAGTCATCGCACTACGCCAATTCGGATCCTTGTTTGCTTGTGTAAAACAAGTTGGCTCAATAGATTTTGAGGCGATCACCAAAGCATGAGGAAGAGGATGTCGAGTAGTTATTGGTGGGCATCATGCATATATGTCACTTAACGGAAGCACACGACGAGGAGTATCATCACTTGTTGATGGTGACGAACAAGTAGGTAGACAAGGGGATTCTGATGAAGGACTTGTATTGTTCGATGATTCAGAGTTAGGGAGCATATTGTCTGTAGCTGGAGATGCTTCCAAGATTGGACACGGAATAGGTTCTAAAGCATTATCACTTCTGAAATTATTAGTGCACCTAGCTCTTAATGGAGTAGCCACTTGGGGTGATTTTGATGACCTAGGAGAATTTGCAGAAGGCTCCGGAGCAGGACCAAGGATGCCATTACCTTCAGTATCTTTAGTGTATCTGATTGGATGAGCAATCTGAGAGAATTCAGATGTGGTATTAGGTGGCATCAAAAAAATTCCACTGCTCCCTGAAGATGGAGGTCCTGTTGAGGCTGTAAAAGGAAATAAAGACTCATTAAAAATAACATGCCGAGATATATATATACGCCCTGTTGGAATATATAGACAGCGGTAGCCATGGTGCAAATTACTATAACCAAGGAAAACACATTGTTGAGAACGAGGATTTAGTTTATGTTTAGAGTAAGGTCGTAGCCAAGGATAACATGCGCAACCAAAGATACGTAAAAAGGTGTAGTTAGGAGTTTGATTGAAGAGTTTTTTTCATGGGACATTTATGTTGAAGTAATGGAGTAGGCAAACGATTAATAAGATAAACTGCAGTTTGAACTGCGTCATCCCAAAATTTAAGTGGAACTGATGCATGATTGAGAAGAGCTAATGCAGTTTCGATTATATGACGATGTTTCCTTTCTGCAGAGCCATTTTGTTCAGGAGTATGAGGACACGAGACTCGATGAAGGATGCCAGAAGAGTTCAAATGCCGATGAAGTGCTTGGTATTCTCCACCCCAGTCAGAGTGGAGAGAAAGAATTTTTCGATCAAAGTAACGTTCCACGTGCCTTTGAAATTGACAAAATATATTAAAAAGATCAAATTTTCGTTTCATGAGAAAAACCCAGGTAAACCTACTAAAATCATCAATAAAAATGACAGTAAAGAAAACCTTGATTTGACAAAACAGGAGCAGGACCCCAAACATCAGAATGAATTATTTCTAAAGGAAATTTAGACATATGAGAAGAAGAAACAAAAGGTAATTTATGACTCTTTGCTTTCAAACACGCATCACAAGAATGAGATGAGGAAGACAAACGGGTCGGTAAGTTAAACCGATTAATAACTTCTTGAACGATACAGAGGGATGGATGACCAAGACGTGCATGCCAAAAGGCTTTATTTGTATGTTCTTCAATAAGCGCTTTGGCGGATGTAGGTTGTAGGTGATAGAGACCATCCCTAATTTCTCCTCTGAGCAGGGTGATTTTGGTAATGGGATCCTTCACAAGACAATAATGAGGGTGAAATTCAAAAAACACATTATTATCAAGAGCAAATTGACGAACTGAAAGTAGGTTCTTAGTGATAGAGGGAACATGGAGTGTGTTGCGCATGTGAAAGAGACGACCAGATGAATTAAAAAATGTGTTACCAAGGTGAGCAATTTGCAAACCTGAACCGTTGCCTATTTGTACCGTGTCAGGACCATGATAGGAGGAGGCTTCTATAAGAATTTCATAATTCAGTGTAACATGATGAGTCGCGCCAGAGTCTGGATGCCACCCCGGGTTTGAAGAATCTGCCATTGGTATATAAGGATTGCTTGTAATAGAGAATGCTCCTGGATAAGATGATGAGGTTGATGTTGACGCTTGAGTAGAGGATGCAAGACCTCCAATAAAATTATAATCAAATCTCTTATAACATTGATGGGCAAAGTGACCATTCTTAAGACAGATCTGACAACGACCTCGACCTCGTCCTTGACCTTGTCCTCGGCCTCTATTTCGTTCAACCTGATTTCCTTGATCGTGTGGAGGATGGGTAGCACTATCAATTTTGTACGGTGCATGTGCCGAAAGAGCGAGAGTATCCGAGACCCTTTGAGATTGAAATTGTAGAAGTATCTCGTGTGAAGATAACAAGCCATGAAGAGTATTAAGTGACACTTGATCCATGCGAGTAGTTATGCTGGGAATAAAACTATCATATTGAGGCCCCAATCCTGCAAGAACATGGATAAGTAAATCTGAATCTAAAATTGGATGGCCAATCGCAGCTAAATTATTGGCAATGGTCTTGATTAATTGCATATATTCATTGATAGACTTGTCTCCTCTTTGCACCGATTGTAATTGCATGCGAAGCTGAAGAACATGTGCTTGAGAGTCTGAAGCAAATGTTCGGCCAAGAGCTTCCCATATTTGGCGAGAGCTAGCAAGCCCGACAATTGTAGGAAGTATAGATTTATCGATCGTCGAGATTAACCATGTCATGATAAGTTGATCCTTCTTGCTCCAAATAGCATAGTTTGCATCGGCTACTTCTGGTTTACGAGAAGTGCCATCAACAACTCCAAGTAGATCATGAACACGGAGGAGTGAGAGAAACTGCATCTTCCAAAGCATATAATTATCATTGTTAAGTTTGATGGGTAAATAAGATATGGCATTTAGAGGTAAAGAAGAAAGTTGTGTCGTCAAATTTGTTTCTGTGGTGGATGACGGAGATGACTGTTCCGACATTATATATATAAGAGGATGAATCTGCAACCACCGATAACCTTCCAAATAATATGAAATTCCGATGCAAAATAGAAAGCTATAATGAAGCTTTCCTCATGCAAGGGAAGTGCACGCAAATCAAAGCTGCAATTAAAAAAATATAGAAATTTGGAGTGGTGAATGAGATTTGCGTGGAGCAAGAGAAGTGCACGCAAATCAAAGCTACGATAAAAAAAAATAGAGAAACGTGGAGTGGTGAATGAGATTTGCGTGGAGCAGTGGAGGGTTTTGGTGTTTGTCGTCGTCAGCTATCGATCGAGTTAGCAAGAGCAACACCTGATGCAGATGCAACCGATCGACCTCATCCAACAGCGCTTGGATGAGAATAAGGAGTTGATACTTGCGGCAGCAGTACTTTTTGTAGCGGCGACAAAACATTAAGGAAGAGAAAAAAAAATGGTAGGGCTCTGATACCATATTAGAATAAGAAAGAGATAGAAGAAGAGAGAGATATAAACCCAATAATAAATCTTGTCATTGATGTGCAATGAAGAGTACAATATATAGATGTCTATGATGACTTATTCAATTGACAAATTCTAAATTAACTAATTCTAAATACCAAGTCTAAAGACATATTAATAAGAAATTATTATGTCATATAGAAAATATTGATTAAGTCTTATTTTCTAATAAATCTCTTTTAGCACGAGTTGATCCCCGAAGATAGGGAAGAAGGAGAAGAATCCGCGTTGGCGTTCTCCATTTCCACTTCCCTTCCTACTTCTATTGCCGACTGCATAATCCCCAACAAGTATTATCATAACCCGACTCGCTTTTAAAGGACTAACCACTTGATAAATGAATAAGGCGATGGCCGGATCGAACATCTATCCACCATAATTCGAGAGAAAATTTGCATTTTGGAAACGACACATGGAAATATTTTTCAAAATCGATTTTAGTATCCTACTAACAATTAAATATGTTTTTGAAGCACCCAAGGACAAAATCGGAAAGGAACTCGAAGAACACTGCTGGATTAATAAATAGCGTGCATGAGTTGCCAACAATTGGGAAGACCGAATACTACCTCTTGAGCGTACTACCAACTGAGGAACTCGAAAGAATCAGCTCCTACACATTAGCGAAAACTTTTTGAACTAAGCTTCTGGAACTCCACGAAGAATCGAAGGAAGCAGAATCTGACTCTTCGATGGACACTGCTTTGTCTTTAGAAGAGTGTGAGACCGATTCAGAAAAGTCCAAGACCGAAGAAACTATCGGATTAGCATTGATAACTGAATACCAACCGAACGACGAAACAACCTCCTAGATAAGCATCGACGAAAGAGGAGACTTGACAGAAAAAAGCAGCGATGAAAAGAGAGTTTCGGATTTCGAACATGAAATAATAAGTGAGGTATGTTTTCTATATCCCGATCAACTCTATTGTGGTATTAAAGCAATACCTAAATCTATATGTAAGTTGAAATTTAAGAATGAAGAATTGAAAAGAAAATTAACTTCTGCATGTCTTTTAGAAATATATGACAAATTGAAATTAGAAAAAAATGAAATTAAGGCTCAGATAGAGAAATTGGACCATGCTTGAAAAAACTCAAATTGTTTTTAAAATTCAAATATTTAGTATTTTGAAAAATTTAATTGTTATATAAGGAACAATAGAGGTTAAATTATAAAAGTGCCCAGAAACTATATTCCCACGAAATATTTGATAAATCCTGTCGGTAGGAACTTAGTTTGGATCCCAAAATCAATGCTAAATTGTTAGTTTTTTTTCTTGTAAATGGATGCTTTATTTGCCATCTTTTTGAAATCATTTTCAAATAGTTATTTTTGTAGAAAATTAAGTTTTAATTTTTTATGTGATAGATTCACTTTTTCTATCTATAAATTTTTTTCGAAATTTTTTGACAATAAATATATTTTTATGAATTTGCGTTCGAAAATTAATTTTTAAATCTTAAAAAAACTTACTTAAAAATTAATTTTCACAAAATTCGATTTTTTAGGATATGTAAACTCTCTTAAATGTTGGGGAAAAGTTTTCAAATTTATTTTGAGTTGAAATCCAATTTTAAATTATTTACACAAATTATAAAATCTAAATTCAAAATTATTTTTTTATAGTTAGAAAATTTATTTTACTTTGAAATTTTTTTAAAGAAATGAATGTGCTAAATTTCTAACTTAGATAAAAATTTGAGTAATTTCTGACTAAGAATTAAATTTTTTATCATTAATCAAACTTTTAATTTTTAAAAATTTTCAACCAATTTTTCATCGGCCAATTTTTTTTGGTAACTAAATGTTCGCTTTGGAATATTCTAGTAGATTTTCGAAATTTTTAACTGATTAGATAATTTTCTATGATTTTTTCGGATAAACAGTTTTCAAATGTCTTTCCCTCTAAGTCATATTTTGCCCTTAACATATTTTTTTGATGTGATCAAAAGAGGGGAGATAGGATTTAAGTTTAAATTGTAAATTTTATCACTATAAATTGTAAATATTATCACGAGTTTTTTTATTATTCATATTTTCGTTTTTTGGTTAACTCTAACTTAACTCGGATTGATGCACATTAAAAAGGGAGGATTGTAAGTACCACGGATAAGTTTTGATGAGGTTAACCGAGCCAAAGTTATGTCCTGTTGGTATATAATCACTGTGCCTAAGTGTGTAGGAGCTTAGAAGCACAAGAAGTCGAGTGAAAGACACAACAGTCAAGAAGGTCGGAGAAGAGTTCGGATGAGCCCAACTCTTGAAGGCCCGAGATCACCCAGAAGACCTGCTAGAAGATTGATCAATAAGTTATTGACCAGTCAAACTCGGGCGCCCGATTGGACCTGTCTGCTAGTATTCCCGAGCGCCTGAACTGCCTCGAGCGCCTGTGTGCCCAAACCTTATCGCGAACTAGCTGTTCAACGGGCGTTGCAACGTGGATAAGCCTTGTTCACGTGTCAGGCGCCCGCGTACACTCGGGCACCCAAGAAGCGCCACGTCAGCACTTCAATAAAGTTTCACAGGAGCTATAAATAGATCCCTGAACTTAGTTTATTTCATCAACTCAAATTGTAAATGTTATTTTCATTAGTCTTGTTTTTTCTTTTAGTTCTCAACTGTGTAAGAGACTTCTCCACTCATAACAAGTATTCTGGAGATTATATTACATTTTTCTTGGATTAATAACTACCTAAGTTGCAACCAAGTAACTCATCTGTGTCTTTTTTATTTTGCTTAGTTATTTTATTTATTTTATTTATTTGTGATAATTAATATTTATCTTTGTTTAAGAAATAACAAAAGATTGAGTTTGTTTTTTAGGGGCAATTCACCTCCTCTTGTCGGCCGCACGATCCCTAACACCAATATGCCTTGAAACTCCCAATGTGGGACTAAACTCTCATTCACAATGGAGTCTATTTCCTCTCCACTTCTTTTTCTATTCACTTATATCCAACAATCCCCACGTGAATGAAAAATAGGGTATATGATAACATTTAGCAGTTGTGCCCAGTATAAGACTAGTAGGTTTCACCCTTTGAAGCTTCCCTTGTGAAGATTTGTTTGCTTACTAGTTGACAGCAGACACAATGTCCTTGAATTGTATTGTCGTTCGTGTAAGTATTGACAAATCTCGCCCAGGACTCTCTTTTATACAACTCAGTTCTCATGAGCGGTATTCGTTCTTGGCCATGAATGTCATGCCCCGAGACTCAGGGAGTCGCTGGTCCAATATAAAATCGGATAACATCTTCCTTGTCCGACGGACAATTTGCTCATACATACAACACACGCAATAATAATTTGACCTCAAACCTCAAAATATATAGACACAACATAAAAGCAAGACGCCCATTACCATAAAACATAGTAAACCATACATGACTGTGGATCGGTCCGACTTACGACAAAACAACCAATACATAAACCCCTTAAGGCACACGGCACACTCGTAAGACATATACCAATCAGTAAAAGACATATGAAACAAATGCATTGCCAAGTACAAAACAAAACCATGTCGTCGTGATGGGTAGGGACTAACTGCTGGGCTCTTCTGGCGACTCCAAGTATCTTACCTTGAAAAAACATGGGCAACGGTGTGAGTCTAAATAAACTCAGCGAATACCTAACAGATATGCATAGTTAGCTATACTAGCAGTAAAAGTTACGTTGATACAGTCTCATATGTAAATAGGAAATGCATAAACTGAAATACTAAGTGAATATACATACCAGAATCCATTTATCCTGCAGGGTGGTGGAATCAATCCCTATAGAACAAGTACAACACATAATCCAAGGTATACATGTTTCATGTAGGTGCATGTCACCAAAATGCAACAATCAAATGCAACAAACATAAACAAATGCACGATGCATCATATGCACATGGTGCAATGACAAGTGTCACCCCTGACACCAGTCATGTCACCATCCACCTATCATAAATGAACAGGTGAATGAGTAGGGTTGTGACAACTGTATGCACTCTGCTGTCACTGCTGCTGAATGACCGATTGGGTAGGATGTTGGTGGAGGGCACCCTCCTACCCCAGGTAATGCGGGAGTCTCGCTCTCATCTTCGCGTGTCTCAGGACGAGAAGGGATCCCTGACTGCTACTACACTCCTGAACCACTATCCAAAAATGGCCGAGCGGAGCAATACAGGGAAAATGCACACACTCTATGGTAGCCCCTAACCCTTGAGTGGATGTGTGTGCATATCTTAATGTAACTGGCGATGGGCTCAGACTACATAGGAGTCGATGATCATCAACATGCAACGATGCAAGGATGATGCTTGACACTAACACATATAACATCCACCAAGTCCTCATCTATTACCTCAGTGTGCTATGTATATGTCTGAATCCTATATCATGATATACAAATAACCTACTAGGTATACTAGCAAAGTAAACTAGTGATCCATCAATGTCAAATGTGAGAGGACATATCACTACATATATGCACGTACACACACATGACAACCATCGAGACTGTATGGAACTAGAGGGAGATCATCTCAAGAATAAGCAACAGATGTCAAGTAAAGATATACTAAAGCAGATATGCGTATAACCTACTGCTATCTATAATAAACCATGCACAATAATATGATAATACAGACTTTAAACAATACAAACCCGTCATTTACCCTCGAAACTAAAGAAGGAGCACATCCTCGATGTTAACTCTCAGCTTAACGGATCTATGCATAAGGTAACATGTTTAACTTTATCTTTCGTTGTCTATGAGATCCAACTGAACACGTTGGACAGCTGTAGACAGAGCACCTAGATTTGTACCCATGGGGAACCCTTAGTGGTAAAGCACGCGGAGTCCTTGGAGAAACGTATGGTTGAGCTGGAGGCCAAGCTTTCGGGTCCAACCACTGCCACCATCGAAGCCCTAGCAAACGCTGCTTGAGCTCGAGAGGAAGCCCGTCTACAGGGCGAGCTGATTGCCAAATTGTGGGAATAGTTGACCAAAGCTCAAGAGGCTTCATAGATGTTGGGAGGGGAGTTGTAAGCTACCCAGCAGAGAGAAAATCTACTTTACATAGAGCAGATTGCTTCTCTATCTTTAGAGGAGTGACTTGCTGCCCAGACAAATCAACAAGAAGAAGTTATTGCCCAAAAATTGACTGAGCTTGCAGTCATTACCAAAAGCGCAGCCGAGTTGCAAGATAAACTCACTCGCTCTCAAGAGGCACTATCAGTTGTCAAGGAGCAACTGCAAGAAGTTTTAGAAGCTCGAGACGAGGCCACCTTAAGTCGGGAGCAAGTGGCATCCGAGCTAGAGGTGTATCAGGCTTCTATAGATGCCTGTCGTCAAGCTTCCAAAGAAGAATTCCTACAATCCTAGGAATACCATGATCTACTGGATACTCAAGTGATAAGGAGGCTAAGCTAGGGCTTCAAAGAGGCGGTCAAGCAGTTCATGAAGGCGAAGGTCCTGTCACCCGGGGTTGACCTAAGCTTTTTGAACCTACCCAAAATTTGGGAGGAGCTATCCAACTCCGAAAAGCAGTAGACCTTAGCGTTTGTAGGTTTTTAAATTTTGTAATGCATTCATTATCTTTACCGTTCGGGCGGACTATGTAATCTCTTTTTTTGGAGCAATGAATGACTAGCATTAAAATACATACTTCGTTTGTAGCTTACTTGAACCCCTATAAGGGTTAGCAGCATTTAAGGGAAAATGTCGTGTTAAGGGCGGCTTCACTGGTAGCGCTCGAGCAGGGAGGTTGAGCCATGTTAAGGGTAAACTCCGCGTTAATGGCGCCTTCACTGGTATCCCCTGAGTAGGAAGATTGAGCCACGTTAAGGGAAAACGCCGCGTGGCATAACGCTGCGTTAAGGGTGTATTCACTGGTAACTCCCGAGTATAGAGGTTGAGCCACATTAAGGGCATAACGCCGTGCTAAGGGTACCATCAATGCTAGCTTCCAAGCAGGGAGGTTGAGCCATGTTAAGGGCAAACACTACATTAAGGACACCTTCACTGGTAGCTCTTGAGCAGGGAGGTTGAGCCACGCTACGAGCATAACGCAGCATTAAGGGCATCTTCGCTGGTAGCTCCCTAGCAAGGAGATTTAAGCACGTTAAGGGTAAATACCGCGTTAAGGGCACCTTCATGATAGCTCTTGAGCATAGAGGTTGAGCTACGTTAAGGGCATAATGCCGCGTTAAGGGCACCTTCGTACGAGATGGTTATGCTTTTAACTCTCAGCTCAACTTTTTATTATAAACAACAACTGGACATACTTTTAACTCTTCTCATATCTCGATCAGGATAACAATTTCTCCTCTATAAACTAGGTAGAAAGGGGTTTGACCGGTGCGTTCCTTAGGGTTGGTACGATAGGCCCAGAGGATGTTGGGCAATCCTTCCACCCAGTTACCTCCAACATGATCCAACTTGATCTTAAGGCCCTTGATGAATGCTCAGTTTACCACTTCCGCTTGACCATTACTCTGGAAATATGTTACCGAGGTGAATACTTGTTGAATACCGAGACCATCATATAATTTCTTGAGTTTTCTGCCTTGAAATTGCCACCCATTCTCAGATGCCAACTTATAAGGGATGTCATAGCAACAAATAATATCTCTCTATAGAATATTCATGACTGCTTCTTCAGTAATCCGAGCAAGGGGCTCTGCCTCAATCCACTTTGAGAAATAATTAGTTATTACCAACAAAATCTTCATCTATTGGGGTCTGATAGGAAAAGGGCTAACAATATCCATTCCCTATTGATCGAAGGGGCATGAGACAGTATCAATTTTGAGTAATTCCGTAGGATGATGAGATAAGTGTTGATACTTTTGTCAAGACTAATAGTCGGTTACAAACTTAGTTGCATCTTCTTGCAAGATGGGCTAAAAATATCCGACTAGTATTATTTTCCTTGTCATGGCTCTCCTCTCAATGTGGCTACCACATATAACTTCATCAACTTCTCGCATGACATACTCTACATCTTTCAGCCCGAGATATTTCAGAAGAGGTTGGGCAAACACTCGTTTGTACAGTTGATCCCCCACCAATGTGAATCGGATATCCCTTCGTTTGAAAAGTCGAACTTGGCTTGGATCATTGGGGAGATCTCCCTTCTGCAAGAATACCATGAAAGGTACCCTCTAATCCGGTTTGTCTTCTCGAGCAGGCTCTTTGTCTATTTGTGCTACTAGCACTTCTTGGCAAATGAGATCTTCCAATGTCTAACAAGCCAAAAAGCTAGCTAATTTGGTTAACTCATCAACTTTGGTATTGTCTACTCAGGGAATTTTCTATTATTAGATCACCTCAATGAAATTTGACTTTAATTGGTTGAATGCTTGTATATACCTTCGTATCCTCTCATTTTGTATTTTGAAATCACCTTCAATTTGATGAGCCACGAGCTGGGAATCTAAGTATATCATGATTCGAATAGTCCGACTTGTTTTGCAGCTTGCAACCTAACCAACAAAGCCTCATACTCTGCCTCGTTATTGGTGGCTCAGAAATTAAGCCGAATCAATAGCTGTAACACATCTTCTCGAGGGGATATTGATAGCACTACGACTCCACTGGTCCTCTACATGGAAGAACCATCCACGTACCCTTCTATGCTTCCTCGGTAGTTGGGGTAGCAATGGCCTCCGGCATAAAATCAGTCAAGGCTTCTGCCTTTATGGCCATTCAAGGTTGGTATTGAATATTATACTCGCTGAGTTTCGTTGTCCACTTGATTAATCCTCCAGAAGACTCCAGATTAGTCAAAACCTGCCCGAGTGGGTTATTAGTAACGACAATAATAGGGTGAGATGAAAAGTATGGTCTCAAACGCCAAGCGATTAAGACTACTCCATAAGCCAAATTTTCCAGTACAGCATATCAGTCTTTTACGTCTTTTAGAAGGTGACTGAAAAAGTTACACCTCGTTTACCGCTGTTCCATATTTAGGTTAAAAAAAACTATAGAATGAATAAAAACTATATAAATTTTGAACAATTTACGGGGATAGCTCAGTTGGGAGAGCGCCAGACTAAAGATCTGAAGGTCGTATATTCGATTTACGTGCATGTGGCACACCTCGATGTTTGCATCTATGACATAGTCTCATTTTGAGGATGACTTTTTTCTTCGATGATTTCAATCTCTTTCCATTGAAAAAGAATCAATAATATCATGAGGTCCATTCATATGTTTCTTCCTTTGACATCCATTAGAAAAATGATTAATAGTAATGTTAAACTCGAGCAACCGATCCGATCCCATAGAAGTTTTCTATCGGTCATCAGGATAAATTAGGAAATGCTCATAGCGGGTGGTCCAGTAGCCTAGCGTCCTAGGATTCGCACCCAATTTGAAAGAAAAATTTTTGTAAAATACACCGTAACTGAGGATTGAACTGCAGATGTCTGAGATGACAACTAGTTACCCTTCCGCTAAATCATAACCTCGAGGGCCTTTGACATCCATTATAACATGTTCTATTAATGTAAATTTTATTGTAGATACAATTGAATTGTACATATAAGAAGTTTGTTCCATTATCAGTCCAAGATGTATCATCAATTAATATTGAAGCTTAATCTCTAGAATGTTGACATCAAAAACTTGTCTGGATCATAGATCAAATTTTGCTTCTCTAAAGAATATATTGCTCCTCCAAAGCATATATTGCTCCAACCTTTGTATCTCGTATCCATTGTTTAACTATATACATATTAAGCAAATAAAATACTTGGTTAATATGAAAAAAAAAACTAACATATGCTTACATGGAATACTCTCGAATTAAAATTTCCTACCGCTATAAGATATGTAGTCCCTTTGTTTGTCATGCGTATGCACCTTTGGTTTAGAGTAAGAACAACTTTGAAAACTCATCACATGGTAAACCACTGAGTTAACTCCTGTAAGTACTTGTTGAATATAATAATAATGACTCTTACACATTTCATTTTGAAACTTCTTATATTTCTTTTTTTTTATACAGCTTAACTATTTAAGTTTACATTTGCCAGTTTATCCTAATTTTGAGACGCTCATTCATATCAATATGATCCACAACTAACTTATTGTGTCTTTAGTGTCTAAGTGTCATAATGAAACGAATAATAAAATCTATCAATGAGTTATTATTTGAGATATCCGAAAGTGATCTGATCGCCCTTGCATTTACTTCCGGGCACCCCGACCCTAGTCATCCATGCATTATGCACATAAAGCCGAGTAGGATAAGGAAACCTGTGTGTGTGTGTGTGG
Organism: Boesenbergia rotunda; assembly: GCA_024364735.1. Lineage (NCBI taxonomy): Eukaryota > Viridiplantae > Streptophyta > Magnoliopsida > Zingiberales > Zingiberaceae > Boesenbergia > Boesenbergia rotunda. Next base: position 41,184 of record JAGFNQ010010184.1, read on the forward strand.
TGTGTGTGTATATATATATATATATATATATATATATATATATATATATATATATATATATATATAATTTTTATTAATATATTTAAACTCGCTTAAATCTAATTAGAATCATTTTAATTTAGTTAAAATTTTATGAAAACTAAATCATAATTAACTATACAATGTTAACTTAATTTCAATTAAACTGATAAAAAAAATAATATAATAATCATATTATATATATATAGTAATTTTGATTAAATTAGAATAATTTTATTATATATTGGAATAATTATGATTGTAATTGCAATAATAATATTTAAATAAGAATTTTTTAAAGCTAGAAAAAAGTGCGATTTAAATTTTTTAATCCAATATTACAAAAAAATAAAAATATGATTCGAGATAAAAAATAATAATAAATTATTAAAATAAATTCATGCTCGATAAGTTGAAGTTTGTAAATAGAATATTCTTTGCATTTGATTGATGAAGTTTGATGTTTTAATTATTGATTTTAGTATTTATCGAATTTGAACAAAATTATTTTAACTATTAAAAATGTATAGGGTCGAATGATTTGTTAGGCCTCTGCCGACACTTTTGGATTCAAAGGGCTTACGAAGAGGGGGCAGTGGGGCACCGCTCAACTCCAGCAATAAATGTTATTAGTGAATATTCAATTAAAATTGAATAGATTGATATTGAATTAATTAAAATAAATTAATTTTTTTTTAATTTATCAAATCAATTAAATTTTTAATAAAAATCGAACATTCCGAATCAATTAACAAATTATCAATTAACTTAGCAGAAAACCTAATTAGTCTAATTTTCTGATTAAGTTAACAAAAATTTATCAATAAATTATTAATTAATTCATTCGAAAACCTAATTAGTCTAATTTTTTTAATTTGGTTAATAAAAATTTTATATTGATAAAAAAATTAAAATCTAAAAATTTGATTCGATTCAAAAATTTATTATTGATTAATTAAGTTAAAAACTGAATTAGCCAAAATTTTCTAATTAGGATTTAAAAATTTGATTTTGGTTTAGCAAAATTTTAATTTTGAAAAAAAATTAACATCTAAAAATTCGATTCAATACTAAAAATTGATTTATTCGGTTTATTTGATTGAACAAAATGAGAAATTTTAAAATTGATTCCGAATTAAATTTACTGATTTTTTTAGAAAAAAATGAAATTCTGAAAAAAAAAATCGAACCAAAATTTTAAAATTGATTAATTCAATCCGTATAATCAAATTTTTACTACTCCTAATTAGCACCATAATAGTAGTTGCTTTGGCGAACAAAAATAGTTATCTTATACAAATTTAGTATTTAATTTTTATCCATTATATAATTTCTAAAATTGAAAGAGAGGAAGGTTGTAGAGATGTTTTTATCCATCATATCATCCTTTTTGCCTCAGTAGGGTCACAAGGCTTTCTTATAGGGAAACCTAATCAAACTCGGTACGTCCCATGCAGGCTGATTTTTGGGGGGTGGGGGATAGTTCTACGGGTAGTTAAACTTTATTTTTTACAAATTCTTAGTAAATATCGATAGTTTAGATAATTATAATAGAAATCAATAATATAAATTAAGTAAGAGATTAAACAAGCAAATTTATTTAGTTGCAATTAGGTTGACTACTAATCTAAGACAGTTGAATGCTCCATTAAAAATATTTTCTTTGGTGTGGGTGGAAAAGCCTCTTACATATTTTTGAAAGTATAAAAAAGACTAGAATTGATTACAAGTTATTTTTTCTTTCTAGCTCTAAGTGTTATTTCCGTAGTCTTCTAGTCCTTAGAATACACCGAGTCCATCGACTCCCTTTTCGTATCATCCTTCTCGAATGTTACGTCTTCTGCTCGACGTCTTATACTCCTAACCTCTTACATACTTAAACACAAGGATAAAAAACAATCAAGACTTAACTTAACTTGGTTAATCATATCAAAACCAACTTGAATATTTACAAACTCATCCAATTCAGACCCACTGAATATTTGTCTCCAAAGCTTCTAATTTATTTAGTTATTATAACAAATTTGATTTAGTTAAACAGATGGAATAAAGTGAAGCTGCCTTGGACATTCATATGGTTGTCTTTTCATTTGCACATTTTTCACTATTGTTCTTTTGTTTTTTAGACATTGTTGAAACGATGAAAATTGAGTCTAGTCTTGTGGTATGGTACCAAATGGCAGACTAGACTTGATTTTTCATCATATAAAATAAAAACATATTCCGAGTACAGATACCTAGGAAGCGGGGATTATACACTTGGAGATCAGACTCAATTAAGGCATACAAGCAAGATCTAGCCAGAGATATAGTAGTTGGTTGATAATGTTTGCCTATTATCTTTCGCCTTTCGATGAGAAGAAGAGAGGAATCAAAAAGGCACGGCGAGGTCCAAGTCAATGCTCAAATTTAAACAAATTTGATCAGGTTGAGTCAGGTTACCACTGCTAAGACACAGTATTAGACAAAGCATAATAAAGTAATAACTGTTGCTCTAAACATGCTGGTTGATTAGACGAAGTCCTAAGCTTTGGATTGCAAATTACAATCCAGCTTGGGGTTTATCGGTATTCATTTTTGACGATATTATATTTATGGCATGATTGCACTATAATAATTTGTTAAACATTTCATAACATGAGAGTGTCCACGGTAGATTTCAGAGATGAGAGTGACTAATAATATATATATATGATATCGAATAAAGATACCTCACCAACCACCTAATAATTTAAATTAAAAATTAAATTTAAAATCAATTATTCATCAAACATTCAAACTTTATTTTCTATATTTTGATATTTATTTCCAAACACTACATATACTTTTAAATAAACAAAAGCTCTCCGAAGCACTCTTTGGTTCATAAGTGTGATAGATTAACTATCCAAATAATTCATAAGATTTTAATCTACCGGAGGCCAAAGGTTTAGGATATAACCATTATTTCAGATCATTTGGCTTGAATATAGATGCCAATGGTAGACAGAACTTCACTAAGTGAGAACAATGGCTGCTTTAGACCGCTTCAGACCTATAACTTAGGAAATCTTCAGCAATTAACAAACAAATCTACCTAAATTTTACAAAATGAGTATTTCTCCTAATTGGAAGCGCCTTTATCCAAGAACAAGAAAAAACAGAAAGTGAAACAATAAGTGGCTGGATCCCGATCGGTTAGGGTTTCTCTTTGGTATTTACTAGCATCGATCAAAGAAACCCTTTTTAATGCATCCAGTAATTCCTATTACTGCTTCCTAAATTTCTCTTTTTTCTTCAAGCTCCATCCTTCTTGCACCATCATCTTCCAAATAAACAAAACTAATAGAACAAGAAACGTAACGAGCAACAAGATTCATATAGGACAGAAAAAAAATATTCATTTTCTTTTTGATGGGGGGATACATCTACAGACCAAAGGCCGCCCCTTTCATCTTTCACAGAAAGATTCAAATGGGAGAGAATGGCAGTTTCACATGTCGAAGCCCTACCAGACCGCAGCCATTTAACAATTTCGCTCCCAGTATAACATCTAGATAGAATGGACAACTAAGCTTTAGTATAACTTATGACCCTTTACTCTCCCAAAGATCCCTGCTCCCTAGTAGTATGCACTAGGATAGCATCTAAACACCATGTTCTACATTGCAACTGAGCTGAACTTATCTACACATGATTACCTTGGGCAAAACTACAAACACAAACATGGAATAAGTAAAACACAAACAAGTTTTAAATAGTGGAAAAGTATCGATGATCAGTAATAGCAAAAGACGACAAGTAAACTTCAATCCTGCTTTGAACCCAAGTATATTTAAACCTCAATCCTCAATTAGCCAACAAAATAAACACAAGAAAAGTGGGAGAGGGTCTAGAGGTTGTCCTCAACAGTTTTTTACCTCTGCTTGGCTTTGGTCAAAAAGTTTATTGACATGTCAAAGACCTGGTTTCCAAAATCGACCAACACTACTCCAATAATACTGGGATTGAGCTGTAAGAATCACAAAAGGTGAAAATAAATAAATAAGAATGCATATAAAACAAAGCAAACTGAAAGATTGGTTCTGGTTGATCAAATGACACTGATAGTTCAACAAAAAATATTTTAACTATTTCTAAGTGAAGCAATTAGAATAAACAAAGATCTAAGTTATCGATACATTTGGAGGAATGAAAATAAAAGATTTAATTGACTATGCAAAAATTTACAAAATTTAAATATCATGAACATTTGCACAAGTTGTATAATTGTTTATGGATAGATATCATTACCTAGTCTGCCAACTCTTGGTGGATAGATATCACTATCCCCTTGCTCCTGAACCACCATGTCATCCGCGACATTCAACACCTATTTAAAAAAGAAAAGTCCGTGAATATAATCTCAATACAAAAAAATCGTAACCTAAATTCTAGAAATATCAGAGTAGTAAAATAAACCTGATACAGCAATTCAATTTGCTCATCAAGAGCATCATAGCTGAACTTAGCATTTGAATTTGAATTTATAATTAACGAAGTAGGGATTTTCTGAAAAAATAAATTTGCTTAGCTATTAGGTGTGGACATAAGAATTATTATGACAACCCTCAACCCTCAGAACATAAATACACTGATAATAAAATATAATTCAAAACCAGTGTAGATGGAAGTACCAATTTCATTGAAAATACTTGTTAACCTTTGTTAAAATAGGATAAACGAATGTGGTTTACCTCGAATGTATATCCTTGATTAACAAAGAATTGCTGCTTCGTAGTTGAGAAAGGCACTTCCCATTTCAAGTAGAGAGAACAATAATTAGACTATATGCTCCACAGGTTAGTTCAAGTTGAGCGTTAATATAACCAATAGATGAAATAATTACTACAATTTCATTTAATTCACAACTTTAAAACTAGTTCAGGATCTTTAATATTGCACCTGAGTTTCCATGAAAACATGGGAATAGAAGAAAGTAAAGTCTATTTCTTGTTGTTGCTCCTGCAATGCAGACCATGTCAAGGAATGACAAAATGAAATAAAACAAATACACAAAAAAGGCTACTTTATATGATTTTATGAATCATATTAGGGTTGTAAACGGAACCAAACCGAGCTCATATTTTATTATGGGCTCAAGCCAAATTTTTTTATTATTTTGTTAATTAATTAATATATTATATATTATCAAAATATATAATATATTATCGACTTATTTGGATCGATGAACCACCGAGCATGTAATTATTAGACTCGAGCTTGGCTTGAGTTTGATCAACTCGAGCTTGAATCGAGTTTTGATCGAGCAGCTCACGAGTGGCTTGACTCATTTGCAACTCTGAATCATATCATGTTCAAACTTGTTCTTTAGTTTCTTTTCCGACAAAAGTCACCTTGGTCTTAAGAAGACGACTCAAATGTTGAGCTTCATGAAGTGGTGAACCAGAATGACACGAAATCTGTATAATCACATCCGCTTCTAAATTATCAATTGACTGTCAAATAAAACAAAGGTGAAAACAATTTGATTAATGACCAATGACGCTTGACATCCAAAAATAATAAGTTTTAAAGAAATAATGAACTGCTCCAAAAAATAATTTCAGGACCAACATTTTTTCTTTTTCTAAGACTATCAATAATATGATGATTCTCAACCTAATAATCTAGTAAAAGAATATTTAAAAGTCACTAAACTATGTACTATAAAGATCATAATTCACAAACCTTGGACAGGAAGATTGTTTTAATATCACCAAACTTAAAATTTTCAAAAATACTAGTTTTCTGGTCACGGCTGAAAACAATTTGAAAAATAATTAAATAAAAAAACAATGACCACTATAAGGAAATTTTCATTTAAGTTCACAGAATCAACCTGGTTGCACCACAGATTATGGGTCTTTGGAGCTTGTTTGCGTATGCACTCAGTGCAAATAAATTATCAGCAAAAACAATAATTCTATCAGCCTATTTCTGCTCACGATAGTGAATCAGAACTTCACAAACTTTGAACTTATTTGAATTCATCACAGATAGTACCTACCAAGAAAAATTTTCTTACAACGAACTAGTCGAGACTATAAATTGACATAAAATTAGAATTGAAACATATAAATAGCAGTAAATCGAAAAAAAAAACTGATTAAATCTTAAAATAAACAGTACAAAATTTAGACACAATGGAAGAACTCCAAATCTTCTTTAGGTAAACTAAACTATTAAGCATGCAATAGAATGACAATATTGATATTTTTGTGGAGATACAGGTCTAGCCAGGTCTGGTCTCATCGTGTTACCATTTGGTGTTGGGAAATCTTTCGTTGGCGTGTCCGCAACTTGTACAATTAAAAAATGCTACCTTTGCATGGTTTCAAATGTTGCATCCGTGGATCTATGGGCTGCTCAATTTAGTCTTTGGTCAACCATAAAAAATGAAAAGATAAGCCGAGTCACACCTGATAGTACAAGAAATTTTTGTAGCTTAGTTCATGTCATTATAACCACTTATAGCATGATAGTCTTTGAGGATGATGAACAAATTATTAAAGAAATATTAAAAAATGAATGCGGACTGTTACTGTCGAATGAGGTAATTTTTTTTCTTAACTAATACACAACATATCTATTATTTGAATAAGTTAGTTCAGTACATGCATGCATACTCTAATAGATTGTATAATTAACGGATTACAATTGAGAGCGTTATACACCAAAAAATATATAGTTAACATAATTAATAGTTTAATTTGGATATTCCTAGTGACTGAATTCTTGCGTAAATTCAATAAAGACATAAAATTCATATAGTTGCCCACAAATAGTTGGGGTAAGGACAGCTTGATGTTGATGTTTCTTTAATGACACGTCTTCATTAAAGAAACATCAACATCAAGCTGTCCTTACCCCAACTATTTGGGGGCAACTATATGAATATTATGTCTTCATTGAATTTACGCAAGAATTCAGTCACTAAAAATATCTAAATTAAACAATTAATTATGTTAACTATATTTTTTTGGTCTCTAACATCCTCAATTGTAATCCATTAATTATACAATCTATCAGAGTGTGCATGCATATACTGAAACTAACTTATTCAAATAATAGATATGTTGTGTATTAGTTAAGAAAAAAATTACCTTATTCAACAATAACAGTCCTAATTCATTTTTTAATATTCCTTTAATAATTTGTTCATCATCCTCAAAGGCTATCATGCCATAAGTGGTTATAATGACATCAACCAAGCCACGAAAATTTCTTGTACTATCAGGTGTGACTCAGTTTATCTTTTCATTTTTTATGGTTAACCAAAGACTAAATTGAGCAGCCCATAGATCCACGGATGCAACATTTGAAACCATGCAAAGGTAGCATTTTTTAATTGTACAAGTTGCGGACACGCCAACGAAAGATTTCCCAGCACCAAATGGTAACACGATGAGACCAGACCTGACTAGACATGTAGCTCCACAAAATTATCATATATTGTCATTCTATTGCATGTTTAATAGTTTAGATTACCTAAAGAAGATTTGGAGTTCTTCCATTGTGTCCAAATTGTGTACTGTTTACTTTAAGATTTTATCAGTTTTCTTTTCTCTATTTACTGCTATTTATATGTTTCAATTCTAATTTTATGTCAATTTATAGTCTCGACTAGTTTGTCGTAAGCAAATTTTCTCTTGATAGGTACTATCTGTGATGAATCCAAATAAGTTCAAAGTTTGTGAAGTTCTGATTCACTATCGTGAGCAGAAACGGACTGATAGAATTATTGTTTTTGTTGATAATTTATTTGCACTGACTGTGTACGCAAACAAGCTCCAAAGGCCCATAATCTGTGGTGCAACCAGGTTCTTTCTGGGAACTTAAATGAAAATTTTCTTATAGTGGTCATTGTTCTTTTATTTAATTATTTTTCAAATTGTTTTCAACCGTGACCAGAAAACTAGTATTCTTGAAAATTTCAAGTTTGGTGATATTAAAACAATCTTCTTGTCCAAGGTTTATGAATTATGATCTTTATAGTACATAGTTTAGTGGCTTTTAAATATTCTTTTAATAGATTATTAGGTTGAGGATCATATTATTGATAGTCTTAGAAAAAGATAAAAGGTTGGTCCTGAACTTATTTTTTGAAGCAGTGTAGAGCAGTTCATTATTTCTTTAAAACTTATTACTTTTGGATGTCAGCGTCATTGGTCATTAATCAAAATATTTTCACCTTTATTTTATTTGACAGTCAATTGATAATTTAGAAGTGGATGTGATTATACAAATTTCGTCTCATTCTGGTTCACCACTTCATGAAGCTCAACATTTGAGTCGTCTTCTTAAGACCAAGGTGACTTTTGTAGGAAAAGAAACTAAAGGACAAGTTTGCACATGATATGATTTAGGGTTGCAAATGAGTCAAGCCGCTCGTGAGCGGCTCGGTCAAAACTCGACTCAAGCTCGAAGTTGATCAAACTCGAACCAAGCTCGAGCCTAATAATTACATGCTCGGTGGCTCATCAAGCCAAACAAGCCAATAATAATATATATTTTGATAATATATAATATATTAATTAATTAAAAAATAATAATGTAATAAAAGAATTTGAGCTTGAGCCTATAATAAAATATCGAACTTGAGCCTAAGCTAGCTTGAGCTCGGCTTGATTCGTTTATAACCCTAATATAATTCATAAAATCATATAAAGTAGCCTTTTCTGTATTTTTGTTTGTTTGTTTTATTTCTTTTTGTCATTCCTTAACATGGTCTGCATTGCAGGAGCAACAGCAAGAAATAGACTTTACTTTCTTCTATTCCCATGTTTTCATGGAAACCCAAGTGCAATATCAAAGATCCTGGACTAATTTTAAAGTTGTGGATTAAATGAAATCGTAGTAATTATTTCATCTATTGGTTATATTAACGCTCAACTTGAACTAACGTATGGAGCATATAGTCTAATTATTGTTCTCTCTACTTGATATAGGAAGTGTCTTTCTCAACTACAAGGCAACAATTCTTTGTTAACAAGGATGTACATTCGAGGTAAACCACATTCGTTTATCCTATTTCGACAAAGGTTAACAAGTATTTTTAATGAAATTGGTACTTCCATCTACACTGATTTTGAATTATATTTTATTATCAGTGTATTTATGTTCTGAGGGTTGAGGGTTGTCATAATAATTCTTATGTCCACACCTAATAGCTAAACAAATTTATTTTTACAGATAATGCCTAGTTCGTTAATTATAAATTCAAATCCAAACGCTAAGTTCAGCTATGATGCTCTTGATGAGCAAATTGAATTGTTGTATCAGGTTTATTTTACTGCTCTGATATTTCTAGAATTTAGGTTACGATTTTTTTGTATTGAGATTTATATTCACGGACTTTTCTTTTTTAAATAGGTGTTGAATGTCGCGAATGACATGGCGGTTCTGGAGCAAGGGGATAGTGATATCTATCCACCAAGAGTTGGCAGACTAGGTAATGATATCTATCCATAAACAATTATACAACTTGTGCAAATGTTCATGATATTTAAATTTTGTAAATTTTTGCATATTCAATTAAATCTTTTATTTTCATTCCTCCAAATGTATCGATAACTTAGATCTTTGTTTATTTTAATTGCTTCACTTAGAAATAGTTAAAATCTTCTTTGTTGAGCTATCAGTGTCATATTATTTGATCAACCAGAACCAATCTTCCAGTTTGCTTTATTTTATATGAATTCTTATTTATTTATTTTCACCTTTTGTGATTCTTACAACTCAATCCCAATATTATTATAGTGTTGGTCGATTTTGGAGACCAGGTCTTTGACCTGTCGATAAACTTTTTGACCAAACCCAAGCAGATGTAAAAACTGTTGAGGACAACCTCTAGGCCCTCTCCCACTTTTCTTGTGTTTATTTTGTTGGCTAACTGATGATTGAGGTTTAAATGTACTTGGGTTCAAAGCAGGATTGAAGTTTACCTGTCGTCTTTTGTTATTACTGATCATCGATACTTTTCCACTATTTAAAACTTGTTTGTGTTTTACTTATTCCATGTTTGTGCTTTAATCCCCGCCTAAGCGGCCTAGGCACTGGTCTGACGCCCAACTAACACCTAGCAAATTTTAAAAGATATATGTAACAATAAATTACTCAAAGGCTGAAACAATTTTGTTAGCACGAGTTCCTTCCTAAATTCTTTTAGTTTGAACTTTTTTCAGAGTAACTCACTCCAATCAAATTCCATAAGAAATCACGCAAAATAACAACTATTAGCAAGAAGTGAACAAGCATTGAAATGTCAAAAAGGTAGATGAAACATAATACCAAATGCGAAACTTGGGAAGTTACCAATTCTAGTGTTCATCAGAGTCAACATCATGTTGTGATTTCTCGACAAATTTATGGTCAACTATATGCATTTTAGTTCTTCCATTGGATCTGTAGCTATTACTAATAATATTCAAATAAAATAAATATATTTTTGTTTCGCTAGCAAATGTTTTCGTTAAACATCCACAACACCTTATACATGCTATCATAAAAAATACAACCCAAGCTAATACAACTATCAATATTTTTCATCAGGCTTCGCACAAATATTGGTAACCAAAAATGTTCGTTGTATGTGATAACATACTTACCATTTATAAAGATCGTTCTTTCACATTCATTTTAATACGGTCTTGCTTGAGTTTGGGGTTTCGTTTGGATAGTCAATTCAGGGTTTACCTGTGGTTAATAACATGGAATGAAATGTAAAAGAAACAAGAAAGAAAAACAATCTAAAAGAGTTCCAAAGAGGAATTATATCCATTATAACCGGAGTGAATACTCTTGAACTTACATAAAATGACAGTATAACTTGAAAAAGCTTCTAAAAGACTTCTAATAAGATAGGCATATTTGAAAAAGAATCAGAAATATGACTCACTAAATTCATTGAAAAGTAGTATTCCTCGAGCATAGGATAGTTCAGTTCATTTAGCAAACATCGTTTCACATTTTCCACCTGCAATAAAAAACAACACTATCTTAGACAACTTCCATTAAATGCATTAACCGTAGTAGGAGGCAGAACTATATGGCACCTGAGAAGGATCTATCTCGAAGGAATACATGTCCTCCCAATCCTCATCCTTAAGGCGATGAAGAATATTTTGTGAATTCCAAACAAGCACATATTAGATGAGTCGGTAGATGCAACAATGGAAACTAGATTACAGAAGAGTATATTAGCATTCAAGGACTGTTTACTCAAGAATAGGAGGGGAAATAAGAAGGAAGACTGGAAACAGAAGAATAGTGAAAAAGATTTCCTCCCAATTTTTCTATAAACAACTTCAAGCAAAAGTTGAGAGAGGAGATGAAATGAGATTGTCGACTAGTTGCCTGGTATTTATGTTTCCCATACCTTCGTCCTCCTCTAAAAATTAAAAAACCATGGAGCATCTACTTTTCATTATCCTTCCTCTCCATTTCTCATCCCTTATCTCTACTCCGTACCTCACAAAAATTGAGATAAAAAAGTTAGGATACGCTTTAGTGGCATTTGGCAATGATCAATTGTCCACTTCTGGATTCTGTTATGGTAAGATTAAGGATTGGCTTTGTCATATAATTAGTACGATTAATATTTTATCATATTTGATTATTGCAAACAATGGTATTCAACCATCACATATGACTTGATGCATAGGATTACCAACGAATAAGGAATGCAATATGTGACATGATTGTTCAAAACTCTTTAAGTAGTCAAATTTATGTGAGCACCTCTAATTTAATCAGAGCCTTGGATATAAGTTCTTCCTCGAGCAACATCTTCAATACCTGTATTCATGAATTTACATGTGGTCACCAATGATGACAAATAATTCACATGATGTGAAAAAAAAAAAGATAATCAAGAACTGGATGAAAGTTACCTCGGGAGAAAGTGACCTAAACATACGAAACATACGAAAAGCACAATCAGAAGTCAATAAACATGCACTAATCTACTGGATAGGGTTTATCTAATGTCAATCAAACCCTAAATAGGTTAAATGATTATTCCACAGTATATGCATACACACAATACGCTTTAGATCAGAAACCAAGAGATGAGACTGTATAACTAAACAATTTGAATTATTACTCTAAGGTCAAGCACGAATAAGTATCAAGCAGGAAAACAAGGCAAATAGATTTAAGATAAAGCAATCCTACTCAGAAAGTAAAACGACCATGCATTTAAGGTAAACAATTCTACAGAAATCAAGGGAGAAGTACCCGCCTTTGATGTAGAAGCCCGAACCAGCTGAGAACTCCTATCTCGTATCAAAACCTGCCATGATTAAAGTCAATCAACACATAAACCTACTATAGATCGAATGAAGAAATCCAAACCCAAAATTGATGCAAATCCCAATCCATTGATCAATTAGGCCTAGCCATCTCTTAGACCAAATCTTCATCCCATAAAGGAAATACAACCAAAATACACCCTAATTCAATTAAGAGCCCTAACTGAATAAGTCCAATTACCCCATACTTCATTCATAACAAATCCCTTTTAGCTACAATCACGGCAACAAAACACACTAGTCTAACTGTAATACGCAAGGTATCATAAGGCAAGATCCAAATCCTAAAGTAGAACCATATAAAACTAAGAAATAATAGGAGTTACACCAACTGAATTCAACTTCAAAACAAAATAGAACTATGACAGTAAACTTCAAATCCGAACAACCATGTCTACCCATAGCTACGAATTCGACTATGATCCACACCAAGGATTCAATCTTACCTGAATTGTGATCACCCAACAACACCTCTTCTCCTGTTCAAATCCCCAAGATCAGAGCCACAAACCCTGCACCACCGGACTCTCTACTCCAATGCAACCAACAATCCGACTCTAGGCGAAGAATCTGCGTAAAAGAGGGGAAACTCGCGATCACGGCGGTGATCGGAAAATGGGGAAAAAGAGACGCGCGCTCAGTCAAGAGAGACGAGCGGAGAGGTTGCTCACCTTGGTACCAACGACCAGATATGGCCGATCGGCGCGAGGAAGGGAAGGTCGTCGCTCGGCGTCGACAGCCAAGGGAAGAAGAAGAATCACGAGATGGGAGGGGTCACCGGCGATGAACGCTTCTTAGGGTGAAGGTCGCCTTCTTCTTGATCGCTGGATGAGGGTCAAAACTGGCCGGCGGCGCGATCATGAGAGGGAGCTCGGCCGACGGCAAAGATGAAAAGCAAGGGAGGGCAGCGCACCACTTGCGCGAAAAGGGGAAGAAGAAGGAGAGTCGCCGGTGAGCTGCGGCGGAGGAGAGGAGAAGTTGGCGGAAAGGCTAGGGCACGGGCGAAAAGGCTCGGGCTGAGGGTTTATATAGGTGAAGTTGTATACTTATATAAAAAGAAAAATTACTCTTTTCCTCGAGCCCAATTAATCCCATAATTATTTTCAAAAATCTAAACAAATTATTTCAAATTTTTCACATGATTAATTTCAAATCTTTAATTCCTATCTATATTAATTATATATAAATTTATATAAATAACTATATATATTTATTTATATATCTATTTTATTTTATTTATTATATCCTTATTATTATTATTATATTATTAATTAACCGTATTTTACAAGGGTATTTTTTTCCTTTAAAATTTATTAGCCCTATTTCTGTTTGTTTTCTTAATAATTTTTTGCCAAAGCCCTCCACGTAGCCTAGCCCTTCCCTTTCTTTCTCTCGTCATAGCAATTTTGACATTCTTAGGGATTTCATCACTCGAGTGCCTCTTGCTGGCACGAAGTCACACGCCTGTTGTGGGTGTGTGTGGTTGTCTGTGGTCACGCATGGTCCCTCGCGGTTGCCTAGCGGTCAATGCAGCCGCCTCTTGTGGATTTTGGTTGTAGTTGAAATTGGAGATTACTTGAAAGCACCATGGATTTGGTTCTACACTATTGGCATCCTGGTGAACCATAGTATGTTGTATTGCTTCAGCACATATCTTACTCTATTGCCTAATATCGTTGCATCAACATTACAGTGGTGATAGAAATGCTTCTCTTTTATTTGCAGATATTCACTACATTTCATGATTCAGCTATAACTTATGGCTAATGTTTAGTTAAATTTCATATTGCTTGAATCAATCATTGCAAGTATTTTGTTGAAAAAGTTGTTTATAACAATGTCGTTTCTTAGTCAAGAAACTACTTTTTATTAGATAAAAGGCGTCGAGCATTTAGATCATTGAATTGGTTTAGTGGTTCCTCTCCTATCATGGATTAAAATATCACGTCGAGTAGGTCGGAATGGACGAAACATTTAGTTCCGCCCACCGACAGGCACGAACACGACCCGACACCAGCGCAATGACAACTGCGGAGGTGTTGTGCAACCCTCACGATCGCCGTAGAAGGCTCGGTTGCGCCGGAGGGGTCGCATGACCCCCGCGGGCCCGCGGCCATGCTAGAAGGGATTGTGCCTGGTCAGGTAGATTTTTTAATTAGAATTGAAATCTAACATAAGTTATCTCAATCAACGCCTAGCTAGGGATAATTAAATTCTAATAAAATTATCTAATTAGTTATATATTTTATTTATTTTAATTTTAAAAATATATAATAATTTTTTTATTTTTTATCAGCATTTTTTTTAAAAAATATTTTTTATTTTTAAATACTTATGTTTAATTATTATATTTTATATTTAAAAAATATCGTGAAGGAATTGCGCAACTTCCATAGCTACAAAGGGGTAGCGTCGGGGGAAAGGGTTTTAATTAAAATTTAAATTAATTATCTTAATCAACTCCTAATTATGATTGGGATAATCAAAAGAGATTTAATTAAACTCCTAATAAAATTATCTAATTAGCTACATAGTTTATTTATTTTAATTCTAAAAAAATATAGTAAAATTTTAATTTATTTACCTATGCATTTTTTTTCTTTTAAAATTTTTTCTTTTTATTTTTATAAATATTTTATTTTTAGTTAATATATTTTATATTTAAAAAATACCAAAACATATAGACACAATATGATAAGGTTTTAAAACCGTATAGTTTTAGTCATAGACCAAAACTCTGATAGGGATCGAGATGATAAACCATACTCCTATAGTCCTATTAACGCTAGACAACCCAGGCAGTGGTAGGGTAACTAGTTGTTAACTCAGGCATCCGCGGTTCGATCCCCAGCTACGACGTATTTTGCAGGAATTTTTCCTCCAAATGGGGCGCGAACCCTGGGATGTTGGGCTTCTAGACTGCCCACCGCGAGCGCTTCCCGATTTACCCTGGTGACCGGTGGGAAACTTTCGTGGAGCCGGGCTGGTTACCCCAGGTTCAATTTGTCTGCTGCCTGGTTCATTAATTTTTTTTTATTAACGCTAGACAACTACAATGTAAGGTAAATACTAACTAATGCCTTTTATACTTGTTAGATTGCTTTACTAACATACAACATATTAATTCTAATTTTTATGTATTAGAATATAATGTCAAATAGCAAGGTGGATGAGTTGGTTGGTGTTCCGCATGTAATTTCATATATTTTGATTAGAAAATCTTAGTGGAGAAGATCGTAGTTTTCTAAAATTGGCTTTCAAGAATCTGAGGACTTACTACTATTGTGAAATATCTATCAAAGTAATTTTTGCTTGGTTCAAACTTCAAACTTCAAGTTTCTTTTTCGACAAAAGAAATTTACTATTGATCTTACATGGTCCTGTCTCTAGGAGTGCAGCATTACAAGTGGACCGGGAAAAAGTGTTGAAGAAAGTTTGGTTGTGCATCTATCCGAAGATGACCAAGGTTTGAAGGCTAGAAAATTTATAGCTTTCTACTTAGATTAAGATAATATTTAGGAGAATTTTTGCTAACTGCTTTTTAGATTCTAGCTACACAGAAATATTTTTGAGTGTTTGTGAATGTCTGATTCTATTTTAACTTTTGCAAAATTACTCAAAAACTGAAAGCAAGAATTTGATATTTTTTTCTGATTCTGTTTTTTTATTATGATCTAGAATTAAAAGTTGACATTTATATCCTTAATAAATTTATCATTTTACATAATTGTCACCACACTTTTAAATAAAATTTTATATTTTTATATGATTTATATTTTTAGAATTTTTCTACATATTTTTATAAATTTTATCATTTTTTATATTTTTATTTTTATTAATTTTATATCTTTTTAAAACATATATATTATTAAATAATAATAATTTTGATATAATATTCAAAATTTAATAATAAATATATAAAACATTATGGTTGGTGTATCAAAATTATATTTAGATAATTAAAAAATAATTTATATAGTTTAAGGATATTATTGTTATTTAATTAAAAATTAAGTTTGTAAGTAATTATTCATCAAACACTCAAAATTTACCTTGTATCAGCTTTTGACTTCTATTTTCAAACACTCCATGTTGTAGATTTTTACTAACTTTGAAATAATCTCTATAAGAATCACTTTTCAAGATGTAAAAGTTCTCTCAAACATGCACTCCCTAGGTGTCCATAGGTTCAGGAGTTATTTTGGACTCATGGAATGAAAAGTGCTTCCCCATTTGTTCAAGGGCTTTGGAGATTACAAGGATGGAAGATAAATCAAGACTTGAAAAATCAATTAGGATAATGAACTTGGAATCAATTAAAAATATAATTTGTTGATTAGAATGTTGTTGATGACATATTTGCATGAATATTAGAATTATGGTCCAGACTCGGTTATACATTTCTAAAAATTAAAGTCATTGCATGTTGGTTGTACTAGCTTTGATTATCTCATTTCTCCCCTAGGTTGTGGTCCAATTCAAATGGAGATAATATAAATTTGTATATTTGGTAAGTACTCATTTTTTTACTAATATAAATTATCTCATTGCCTGCTTGTTTTAGTATTTATTAGACTTTCTCATTTTATGTTTTGATTTGCTAGATTGTCTTAACAAACTTGATTACTTCGTTAATCAGTACAAGAGAAGCAATTCATCTCATGGAGTTCGAAGAGAGGGTGGAGGGAAGAAATTGAAGACATGCATATTGAGAACACAATCAAAGTGTCATATTAGAAATACATGGCAAAAATCATTTATAAGACGAAGATATCTCCATTCATATGAGATCTCTTGGGTAAAGCTCAAAAATAAATTCATGAGGACTTAGGCTCAAATAAACAATATTATACCATTATAAAAATATATGAATTCTTTTGGTCTTAATAATTGATATCAGAGCATAATCCACAACAAAAAAAATAACATTCCCGACGGAATTCCGTCGGTAAAAGCACATACCGACGGAATTTTCCCCGTCGGAGGCAAATCCGTCAGTAGCCAATTACCGACGGAATTTTTTTACCGTCGGTAAAATTTCTGACGAAAATTCAATTCCGTCGGAACGTGCCGACGGGATCTGCCCCGATTTCCGTCGGAAATTCAATTCTGTCGGAAATTTCCGACGGAAAATATCTAATTTCCGTCGGTAACTGTTCCAATATTTTCCGACGGAATTTTAATTCCGTCGGAAATCCGTCGGTGAATAAAAAAAATAAATATATATTTGTGTAATAATCATATATACATCACAAATATTAAATTTCCATTCACAAATATTAAATTTACATTCACAAATAACTAATTTACATCATCACAAATTCACAACGTCAACCATTTTCACATTCAAACGCAAAATTGTGTAAGTACTCCATTTTGATCCATAAAAACAAGTTTACATATCAAGTTATTTCACTTGTCCATAATCAAGCAATGCAACCAACAAGAAGAAAATACAGCTAAGAAAATCTATTAAAGTTTAAATTGGTAAGAAGCTCCCTTTTTGCAACAAATACACAAGTAACGAATAAGGATAACTTCTAAATCCAAATCATAAGCACACTTGCCTCTTGCCTCTGTGCCAAACTTTTTAATATTTTCCTGCATTACAGTAAAATGAAAACTGAAATTAGATTTCATCTTAGTTAAAAGTGGAAAGATAAGGTAGGGTCATAAGAGAAGAAAGTCAGTCTTAGAATGACAAACAGTGAAAAAGGTCTAGAAACAGAAAATGGAAACTCATGCAAAAATGATTAAATATATTTAAATGTCACCTAGAATTTAACCAGCTCCATTAAGAAACAAAAAGATAACCTACTTAGCGCTTATTCAAAGAAAACCAAGAAATTCAAGAATCATCCCCATATAATTGAGCAAGAAGCAAAAGAAAGTTTACACCAAAAGGGAGGGATGAATGCCTAGAATCATAATAATAAATGACCGAAATAATAGAAACCATACTGACATGGTAGATAATCAATAATTACATGACTGTCTAATTTGAGGACTTTATATGAGAGATAATCAATAGTTACAATGCATCGTCTAGGCAAATCTACTAGTCAATTGCCACACATAAAATAATAAGTTTAGGGCCTAGGGCAAACATTATCAATTTTTTTTAGTACATAACCAGTCTTATAGCAAAAAAGTCAGTATCAATCTACAAGTATCTGTCATCCTTTGCCAACCACTTGATATTAGATATCTTGCCTAAGCGCGTAACATAGAGGATAACCACAAAAGACCATGTTAATATTTTCATCTGTTGTAATGAAAACACAACGAAAAGCTCACATGCATACATCTTCATAGAATAGTGTAAATACACGACAATAGTCAAATAGTGCACCTTTGATATCCAATTAAGACGAGCATCATCTCCAGACAACATTAGAGGAGGTAGAAGCCATGGGCAGCAGTATTTCACAAAAGATTTTACATTTGATTCATCACAAAGTAGACTTTGCACCTGTTATGTTGAAAACTGGCATTGTAGCTATTCATAGAAAGGAAGTAGTAGGTTGCATTAATTTAAAAAAAAAAATAGTTCTCCTGTGATCATACTATCAATACTCTACATATCATGCCATTACCACACCTGTGATCTAGCAGAAGATGTTACAATGTCATAGCAGATGTGGAGCAGCAAGCCATCCTGCTATGGTTTGTGGCATATGTAGGACAGAATTTAACAGAAGCCAACTGATCTTGCTTGATATGTAACAACGAAGAATGACAAAGCATGCTGACCTCAACCTTATCAAGGGCCAACAGAGAAAGAACAAGCACAATCAAGCAGAGAGGAGGTCACGACCTCAACCAACCCTTGACATCATTGGGGTTTTTACTAGCACTATTTACAAAAGATTTGAGAATACTAGAGAATAAAAATACTAGAGAATAAAGATTTGAGACTAGAAAAAATGAAAATAAATAAATACTGGATTGTTTAATTGAACATACCTCAAAAAACATAATCAGCCGGTAGATGAAAGGGTCCTGGGGCTTGTGCCAAAAACAAAAAAAAATAGAGAAGTTAGCAGTTTAATAAAATGGAACTTAATAAAGTTAAACTTAATCATGGTGTATAGCAAAAGGAACTCAAAACAATAATAAAGTTAAAGTTTGGCAGGCAAATACCATCTTGATAATAAAGTTAATAAGTAAAAATCATACCTGAATCACAGAGGATTGCTGAAATAAAAATCAAATCAACATATTAGTAGAAAGCACACATTCAACGATAGATTAATCATAAATTAAAAAATTAATATATAATTGAACATACCTCAAAAAAACTTAATCAGTCGGCGGATGAGAGGGTCCTGGGGTGTCCTGTGATGGCGGACGAGGCAAGCCATCTAGGAGGAATCGCACACGACTCATGATATCCTCATCTCTCCTTGCCATATCAGCTGCCCTCGTCGCTTCATCAGTGGCTCTCCTCTCATTCTCAGCGGTCATCCAATCCGCCATCTCTCCTCACATTGATTGAAGTTGACTGCGCAGATCTCGATTTTCTTCTAATATTCTATGCATCTCGCTGGAATAAGATGAACGGTAACTGGATCAACCCCCTCGGAGCCCTCAAGCGACCATCAAATGCAACTCTGGCCTGAGAGCCAAGGCCGTAGATGGTAGAGTTCTTTGTCCGTCCACCGACAACATCATAATATATGTCATTAAGTGCCTCGGTGGATAGAGATTGAGACTCTCCCCCCTCTACTGCAGGCTGAGATGCCTGCGTGACTCTCTCGGTCATTTCCTCCTATATTGTAAAATAGAACATGATTAATAAGTAATTCGATAAATCGTACTAAAATGTAACTAAAATAAACACTAAATAATGTTCTTACATGGATGGCCGCAGAACGAGAATCTACGAATATGCCATCTTTTTTCTTGTGCGTCCTCATAAAGACCTCCATACTTGTGAGCGGTCGAGCTAGTTCTCGTTCATGTATACAAATATATATTAGGCGAATATTATACAAGTATGATAATAAATGATAATTATATTTCGTGCAAACATTAAATTAAACTCACCAAATCAAGAGCATGCTCTACCATAGATTTAGAACCAGACGTATGGTGAGCAGTCCCGGTATTCGGGCCACCTGGCTCGGTGTTTATATTAGCTCGAGCCTTATCGGCATTTTCTTTCCACCTCTCTTCAGACCAGGTGGTCGTCCATGCACCCCATATCTTCTCAGGAACATACGTCGGTTTTACGCCCTTTTTCTGATATAGTAGAGGTAGTCTTTGTAAAGCTTGGCACAATTTTTATTCCATGTTGCTTTAAAAATTTCCTCCTGGCCCTCCTCCCATGTATATCTTTTCTGCAATTATAAATTCAAAATTTAACATGCTAAATTACTAAATATAATATAAAAATCAAATATATATTGATTTTACTTAATACAAATTCATTGTAATAAAATGTCTTCATCTCATAATCTACATGTCTCCATGTCGTAGATCTGCATGGTCATTCCTTGAATTTGCTTGTGATATAATTAGAAACCCGATGGCCATCAGGAGTGAAACTGCATAATCAAAAATAAACATATCAATATAAAATATAAAAATTAATATATGAACAATAATTACATCTAACAACAAATACTTACACATCTCCAACAACGGATAAAACTCGATGGTCACGGGGAATCACTGGCTGCTGATCTGCCATAGAAATATCTGCAAAATAATATATAACAACACATCATAATAAGCTACGAGAAACAGAGTAATAAAAATACAATAAATATAACAACACATCACTTACTAGATGAATAATAATGACACTATTTATATATCATTAGCATCGATGTCCTCCTCACTAGACTCTGATAGTTCAACAAGATTCTCACTGCTGGACATCTCTTCATCATCTATATCCTCGTAAGTCACGTTAACATCTACAAGTAATTCAGACGTGGATGGAAGTTGTGAATCAATTAAATGTCTCTCTACTTCGTCATTCTGAAATGCATCATGATTTTGAACAGTGATGGTGTTCGGCATTTCTATAGTCGAGCGAGGCTTCATTCGACAAACAGACAACCATTCACTAGATCTCCTTCTTTTCGTAGGGTATTCAAGATAAAAAACTTGACTCGCTTGTACCCCAAAAATAAAAGGTTCAAATTTTTTGAACTTTCTATTTTTATTAACCTCCACTAATTTATAGTTTGGATGTATTCTTATACCTGTTCTTGGGGTCAGATCATACCATGAACATTTGAACAACACACACCGTTTTATAGGTAATGCAGGATATTCAATCTCTATGATTTCTTCAAGTCTGCCATAATAATCAAACTCTGTATTGTTGTTGTCT
Organism: Boesenbergia rotunda; assembly: GCA_024364735.1. Lineage (NCBI taxonomy): Eukaryota > Viridiplantae > Streptophyta > Magnoliopsida > Zingiberales > Zingiberaceae > Boesenbergia > Boesenbergia rotunda. The sequence continues at coordinate 62,880 of JAGFNQ010010184.1, forward strand.
ATATATCCTTTAACACAAACTCCAGAATTATATGTTAATCTCCGTGAATCTCGTTGTGTCACATGGAATCTGAGCCCATTAACATAGTATCCAGAGTAGACCTTTATTTTACGGAGCGGTCCTGATGCAAGATTCAGTATTCTATCATCTTGCACATTTGATATTCTGCGGTCTTTCACCTACATAAATTATAACATAAATTAAGACCGAACTGAATAGACATAAATATATAAAATTTTGATGATATTGCAACTTACATATATTTCAAACCATAATGCAAATTCGGCCTCTAACTTTTCAGCGACCTCACTTGCACCCAGTGATGGATTTTGAATATATAGTTGTTGTTCGTATAAGCTACGACAGAGAAATATTTTAAGTCAATTGGTATATCAAGCAAGCATTTAATATATATATATACACTAACAGGATTATTAGAGAAGTCAACTTACTTTATGTATGGTTTGACTTCATCGTAGTTTAACAGTATGTATGTTCTTGCAGCATCATATTCCTGTTCAGTTAACCATCTAGTAACATATGCACCCATTGGCTTACCGGGAAAGTTGAAAATAGAAAGCAATGATGGGTCATTCGGTTGAGCATCATCAGAATTTCTAGGACACTTACGATGTCTAGTTTTCACATTATCAGCAAAATAATAAGAGCAAAAAGAAGATGCTTCTTCAACTAGATAGGCATTACATATTGACCCCTCAACTCTTGCTTTGTTACGAACATTGTTCTTTAATTTTCTCAAAAATCGTTCGAATGAATATATCCATCTATACTGCATTGGACCAGCTATTTCTGCCTCATATGATAAATGTACTGGTAATGTTCCATTGAATCAAAAAAACTGGGTGGAAATATGCACTCCAGCTTGCATAGTATGAGAGGAATGTCTATTTTTAGCCGAATCATATCATCCATCATAATACACCTTGTCGTCAAATCTTTAAAAAAAAAGACTCAATTCTGTAAGTGCTTGCCAAACATTCTGTGGAAGTAAGTCATGGAAAGCTATTGGAATTAGTCTTTGCATGAACACATGACAATCATGTCTCTTCATTCCAAACATCTTCAACTTATTCATATCCACGCATCGAGCCATATTTGAGGCATACCCATTAGGGAATTTTATTTCTCTTAACCAATTACATAAAATTTCTTTACCATCTTTGTCTAATATATAACAAGCCTTTGGAAATCTATTGGTTGTTTGATTCATATGCAACTCTGGTCTGTTACCTAGTTCTTTTAATTCTTCATGTGATTTTGCCGTGTCTTTAGTTTTTTCGGGCACATTCATGACAGTGTTAAAGATTTTATCAAAGAAATTTTTCTCAACATGCATGACATCTAAGTTATGTCGAATGAGAAGAGACTTCCAATATGGCAACTCCCAAAAAATACTCCTCTTCTTCCATCCACACTTGCACATTCTAAAAATGTATTTATTTATCTCATCAGAACCAGGTTGAGATACTGGTAGGAATACATAACTGTCTATTTGATTAATAATCTCTTCCCCTGAAGCATAAATTGGAGAACATTTTCTTACTACAATATTTTTTAAGAAATTTTGTTTGTTTCGCCTGAAAGGGTGCTCGACAGGTAAAAAATTTCGATGATTATCAAACCAAGATACCTTCCTACTACAAGGTAATGAAAATGCATCAGAATCTATCATGCAGTGTGGGCATGCTAATTTACCTGCTGTGCTCCATCCAGATAATATTGAGTATGCTGGAAAATCACTGATTGTCCATAATAATACAGCTTGCAAACGAAAATTTGTTTTGCTTGCAACATCATAAGTCATTGAGCCTACATTCCATAATTCATTCAACTCGGCAATTAGAGGTTGAAGAAAAATATCGATCTTATCTTTAGGATTGGTTGGACCAGGAATCAGTACAGTAAGGAACATAAATTCGTCTTTCATGCACATCCATGGAGGTAAATTATAATGTGTCAATATTACTGGCCAAGATGAATATTGCTGTCCCGACTGACCAAATGGCTGAAAACCATCTGCAGAAAGACCCAATCTAACATTCCGAGGTTCCATTGCAAATGAAGGATATACAGTATCAAGATGTTTCCATGCAGGGGAATCACAGGGATGACACATAATACCCGCTTCGTGCTCATGCTCATGATGCCACACCATGTAGCTTGCCGTAGCTACAGATGCATATAAGCGTTGAAGTCTAGCAGTTAACGGAAAATAATACATGATTTTCCATGCAATATTTTTCTTCTTCTTCCCTGGTATACGAGTACGATGCTTATAACGCGGGTGACTACAGATTTTGCATTCATTCAGTTCACTGTCTTCATTCCAATATAGCATGCAATTATTTAAACAACAATCAATCTTTTCTATAGGCAAACCTAATCCTCTACAACAAATATTACTTTTCGCAGCACGTCATTAACAGCATATACTTATAGCGCGCTAAATAAAATGTGCTGCGGATACTATAATATTTTTTTAAATAACAGCATACAAAAATAATATGATGTCAAATTTAATTTTTAATAGTACTCAGTGTGTGCTGTTAATATTGATTAATATTTGAGTATTTACAGTGTGTATGATCCGCTATTAAAAATTATTTTAATAGTGTATTCGCAGCGTGCTGCGGATGCGCTGTTAAAAAATTGATTTCATATAAAAATAATCTTTTTCTAAATCCATCCTGTAACCCTTGCGCACGAAATCGTCGGACGAGCACTTCGCACAAGAAACTCCACACAAGGCGTTTCTTGCCGCTCCATCGTTGTGGTGCACAGGGGTTTCCTCGCAACCCCATCTTCATGCCGAATTAGTTCCCTTTCCCCTTTCCCTCCTCCCCCGTTCCATCTTCGTACTGCACAAGGACAGCCAACCCGTCGCTCACCTTCTTCACGCAAGGGCAAGCCACGCTTGTCTTCTTCGGTCAAGGGGAAGCCGCCACTCCATCTTCGTGCCCCCTTCCCCTTTCCCTCCATCCCAGCAAATCTGCCGCCACTCGTCTTCTTTGCTCAAGGTGCCGATTACTGTGGTTTCTCTAACTCCTTGTTTCAGTGAAATAATGGTTAACCATGCTGTTTCCAGTTGCCACTATGCTCTTTATACTCATATAAGTAATGAACTCTTATTTACTTGGCTATGCTAAGTTTTTCTTTGATGACATGCCTGAATTAATTCGGGATCTAACTTTGCACTCTTTTGGATGGTAAGAGATGGCCACAAGTTGGTTTTCATGTTCGACCAAAAAGTTGATCTTCATGCTCAGAAAAAAAATTAGGTAGGCTTAGTAAGCATATAGAAAATGTTTAAAATTTCTCTAGTTTAGAGATATTTTAACTTGCAATTGTAACTGAAAATAAATGATCAAAGTGGACTAACTCAGAGTTGCAACAGAGAGAAAGGAGGTGGATTGAAACAATTAACAGTTTTGATGCTTTAAAGTTCATCTCTTTCATTTTGATGTTCAAGCAGTCTTTTTGGTCTGTAATCCATTTGGGCAAACCATTTAAACTAAATTGGAGGATATGCAGACTAGAGCTTTGGCGTGATGAGCACATTGAGTTTTTAACAAAAGGACTCGGGAAACATGGGCCAAGCTACAATGTGCTTGATGCCAATTGTAAGATTAGAAATTTATGTGTTAGTAATTTTTTCAGAAATGATTTTTCTGTACACACACACACACACACACACACACACACACACACACATATCCTTAATAACATTGCTAGGTTTTAATTATTTGTCTTATTATTTTGGATCATTTTATGATTGATAAGTGTAGTGGACCTTGGATTTGCTACTGGATCACACACTCAATTGCTTTGCTAGGAGAATCTCTGGACACGGAGCTTGAGGACAACGTGGTGGAATTTTTATTTTGGTGTCAGGTGTAAATTCTACTGTGGCCTCTCATGTTGACATAAAATGCCTTTAGTTATGTTTTTTTAAAATTTTTAAAATTTATTTTTTTATATCACTACAAATAATCATTATACTAATGAGCACCTTATGAGCAAGACTACATGAATCTTTTTATTTCTAATAAAAATATAGGTAAATTCTTTGTTGTTTACTGTGTTGATCACATCAGTTTTTTTTGCACATAATTATACTAATGTATCTATGGCCCTTTAAAGACCAGGCATAGATAACTGCTAATTTAGTTGCCAAGTTTCAATTGTTTATCAAAGTTTATATGGTGCTTTTATCGCCAATGATGTAGTAATGATCATCATTCCATTGCTTGATGGCTCTTTATAGAATGTGAATATGAATTTTCAATTTGAAAGACTTAAGTATATGCCTTCTAGGCAAAAATCACTTTGGCCCCAAATCTTTTTGAAAAAGGATTTGGAGCCAAAGTTTTAGAAAATTTTCAATTTAACTCTGCTGGAACTTTCAATGCTTTATTTGTTAAATTTCATAAAAATTCTTATCGAAGAATATGGATATAACCTTTGTAATTGTATTTATTTGAGAGAAGTTCTTCTATCAAGTGGTAGACTAAACCTTTTGATCTAATGAATTTTAAACCTTTTGATCTAATGAATTTTAAATGTTTCATTGATCTAATGAATTTTAAATGTTTTATTTTGAAAAGAATGTTTCATTGTCGAAGAGAATGACAAATATAGGGTGCTCTAATTGCTATATGTTTTTCTTGTGCAAAATAATAGGCAAGTTACAAGACTTGAAAACTTTTATATATTTATCTTAGTTGCTATATGTTATTTTTCCTTGTGCAATAATTGTACTTTTAATCATCTACTTAACTCATGGAAATGAAATGTATTAGTCTTCTTTCAATTTAAATTAATAAATTTTTTATCTATCGAATTCATTATTTCCCTAGCAGATATTGAGGTTGAGTATTCTCAATTCTTTTCATTCTATTTCATATTTGTTTATTCTCTTCATTCATTGTTCTTGCTGAATAGTTTGTTTCTTTATATCTTTGTCAGAAATACAGGTTATCTATTATTTTGAAGTGGATATTGGGGTTTTGAGAAAATCAAAGCTAAGATGGAAGCCTTGAGAACGACATGAATATTGATAGCTAGTGGAATGCTATTGGTGGCTAGTGAGAACGACACGATAATGTTGAGATGTCTTGAGATGAAGGCTAGGATCGTTTTTTTTAATTTTTGCCCTATATTTTTAGGGTCATTTGTTATCTTTCTTAGATGGTTAGTGATTCATATTTTTTTGTAAAATATTTGGAGTTGATTTATAAAGATTTGTGAGCTTTGTAAAGTGATTATGAGATGAATAAAAATTAAATATGCATATTAAGATTAAATTTGGATTATATATTTTAAATAAATAGTATTGATAATTGTATGGTGTTGATAATTAATATGTGTGATATTTATTTATTTTTATTTTCATATGCTATTATTCACAGCGAGCAGTTGTGTGCTGTGATTGTTATTATCCGCGGCGCACAATCGCATGCTGCGATTGCTATTATCCGCGGTGCGCGGCTGCATGCTGTGATTGCTATTATCCGCAGCACGCGACCACGCGCTGTCGATGTTTTATGACTTTTAACAGCTTGGAGTTGTGCAACATGTAATGCATGCTGCGGATAGAATAATTGTACGCTGCAGAAAGTCATATTTGTTGTAGTAAATCAATTTCTTTGTATCGTAGAAACTATCAGTCATTATGTTATCAGCAGGGAGTAACTTTGACATTAATTGACATATTTCATCATAACATCTTTCTGAAAAATGATGTTCCGCTTTCATATTTAACAACCTTGCAGTAGCTGATAACTAAGAATGACCAAAAGGAATGTCTTCCCATAATTCTCTTTCACTAGACTTTAACATTTCATGTAATTGCTGATATTCAGGTGCAGATATTTCATCTATGTTGGAATAATCAGTTGCATTGATCGCATCTTGAACCATTGATTGCATTGCAATATCATTAGTTAATGGTTCGAGGGACGCAACAAAAGTATTAGATGATGAACCAACAGAAGGGCCAATTGATTCATATACATAAGGTTCTCCATGACAGTACCAATTATAGTAATTAGGCACAAACCCATTTCTATAAATATGTACTCTCACCGTATCTTCATCACGGTAGTCTATATTTCTGCATTTTCTATGATTACATGGACACTTTAACTTATCACCATCCATACATTCTGGATGACTCTTAGCAAAATTCATAAATTGTTCCAAATCACTAATAAACTCATCTCTGATAAATCCATTGTCTAATCGGTTGTACATCCAAACCTTGTTCATATACATTATTACCTAATCATAATAAAATTAAAATAAATTAATTAAGATATACCTAAATTATTCTAATTAAAGGAAGTATCATGGTGTTCAGTAAGATATAGCTAAATTATTAATTCTAAATGTTATCTCATATAATAAGGTCTAACATAACATGCTAAATTAACAAGTACGATAAAATCATATAATAACTAAAGTTACCTCATTATTAAAGACTAAAATAACAGTAATTGCTAATTTAATTAAATTCTAACATAACAAAAAACATAAGAACAAATTTTACCTGAATATTAGATGAAAGTCGGAGAAGACCAGCAAAAGCAACAACCTAAGAAAAAATAAATTATAGTAAAAAAGTAAATGCAAAAATAAGATGAACTCATTCAAAAGTTGATGGGTTAGGATTGAAACCATAATTGGGTAGCCAGATCAACTCATTCAAAAGTTGAATGCATATGGTTGGAACCCTAATTGAACAGCCAGCTTTGGCCCTAGCGCTTGGCGGGGGCGGCCAGCGCTGGCTGGCCGAGAGCGGCCGCAGCAAAACCTGGCCGGCTGCGGCAGCGGTAAGACGTAGCCGGCCGCGTGCGGGCGCGACCACACCTGGCCGGCCATGCGTGGACGCGGCCAGAACTGGCCGGCGGCTCGCGGCCGCGGCCAGACCTCGACGGCGGCTCGCGACCGCGGCCAGACCTGGACGGCGGCTCGCGGCCGCGGCCGCGGCCAGCCCTGGCCGGCGGCGCGCGACCGAGGCCAGACCTGGCCGACGACGCGCGCCCGAGGCCAGATCTGGCCGGCGACGCGCGCCCGAGGCCAGATCTGGCCGGCGTGCACGCGCGAGGCCAGATCTGGCCGACGTGCACGCGCGAGGCCAGATCTGGCCGGCCGCGCCGGAGCGAGGTCAGATCTGCCGTCGCGAAATCCTACCGGAAATTTGGAGAAAAGAAAACCAAAACGAAGCTTACCGGAGAACGAGAACGCAGCGCGAGTGAGGGAGGAGACCAGAGGCGACGGCGAACAACACGTGAGATCGAGCGAAAGGAAGCAATTCGGGCGAAAGCAAAAAAGGAAAGGAAGCAGTTCGGGCGAAAGCAAAAGGAAGTAAGGTTGTGCCCTAATATGAGATTTTTCCGACGGAAAAGTTATACCCGTCGGAAATTTCCGACGAGTATAACTTTTCCGTCGAAAATTTTCGACGGACATGATTTCCGTCGGAAATTTCCGACGGAATTATATTTTCGTCGGAATTTCCGTCGGTAATATATGATTTTCTTGTAGTGATCTAAGTCAAACTATCTGGCTCCTAACAACATGAACTAAGGAGGTGGGGACTCCCAAAGGAGTGAACTCTAAACGAAAAGTCCAATATGATAAAGATATTTCTATTGGTATGAGGTCTTTTGGGTAAAGCTTAAAAATAAATTCATGAGGACTTAGTCCCAAAGTGAACAATATCATACCATTACGAGGATATGTGATTTTTTTTTTATCCTAAGAGGACGTGCTACTAGCAAAAGGAAAGAGTAAGAAATTATTGAAAATAAAAAAAATAGAATTCGTTATCACAGAAAATAGGCAGAGTGAAGAAAAGAAAAACTTATTGAGGAAGGTAAGCAAAGAGAAGAAAATCTCAAGGAGATGGTTTCGAAAATGATTCAAGAGGTATAATATACAAATGATTTATATCTAGGAGGATCTAGTTCCATGAGCTTCGCGATAGACAATGTAAATATTAGATTACTTCTTTGTGATAGACAATGTAAATATTAGATTACTTGTGGTGAGATTTACAAATTTATACAGTTACTTATACTTTGATTAATGGGTTAAATTTACTTGGATGATGTAAATATTTATTTATCTCAATGTTAATTGTATGATACTTTTGGATTTATAAATTACTTCTTTTTAATATTTTTAATTTATTTGAAATGTGTGATTATTTTTTTTTGCAAAGTAATATGTACTTGAGAAATAGAAAATAGAATATAATAAAATTTAGTGATAAATCTAAAAATGAAATTATATACGGATTTATAAACAAAATTGTAAATGATATTTATAACAAATTAAAATTATATTTGATATGATATTTAAGATAAATTAATAATAAAATAAAATTAGAGACAAAATTTGTATTTGAAATTAATTTCATTTGGTTAACTTAAAAGCGCTTGTTAATCTATTCCTTAATTTAGAGACAAAATATTTTCCATCTCAAAATCAAATACGGGCTTTTCGCTAACAGATTTTTGAAAAGAAATATTGCATCTCAAACTTTTTTCAAGACAAAAAAAATGACTTTTAGATTTTTTCATATCTAAAGCCCTATTTTCTTGTAATAGTATTGTACCAACTATTTGAGACCAACTACATAAATTTTATCCGTCCATTAAATTCTACACTCTATACGAGGTCATATTCAAATCAACTAACTATTGACTAATGTTTTCATTGATCAACAAGAAAATGTATATAATCTGAAAAAAAAAACAGAGTCTAAGTGAATGCAAATTTCTCAAAAAAAAAACAATGTTCATGTAAAGCCACTTGATTTAACTTTTAACATCCTGCAAGCTATAAATAACTGAAAACATGAATGCATAGTAGCAGAGACACTAGGCAAATTCTTGATGGAACAGGTGTTTACTAGTATTCATTCATTGCCAAGGACATGTAAACAGAAAAATGTGAATGAAAAAGGAAAAAAGTGAAAAAGTACCTTGCAATTGAGAAAAATACAACGCCTCGTCCACAATCACATTCTCTACGATAATTATGAAGGGCCAGAGTGTAGCGCATGTGAAATTAAGTGATAGACTTCGGATATTCAACTAAGTAATATGTATATAATTACCGAAGTATAAGAACGTAAAGTAAAAAGATAAGTTTATTATTTCACAATAAAATGACGAAGTCTTTGTCCGGTCCAAATCGGTTCAAACTTGAACCGTTTATGAAGTAAAAAAAAACTCTTTTACTTCAACGGTTATGTAAAAGTACTGAAGTTGTTAATCCACATGACTTCATAGGTTACATTAAGTTTAGAAGTAAAATATTTATATGACTTCATAATTTTTTAATTGTGATGTAGTAAATGTTTGATTTAACTTCACTACTATTTAAATTTGTTGAAGTGTTTGTATTATATCACTACATCATTTATATATAGTGTAGATGTAATTAATCATATTATACTATAACATAATTTTAAATTAACGAAGTAATTCATATGAACAACTTCAAATTTAAACTATGGAGAAGTAAATATTTTCTTTAACTTTGCTATTATTTAAATTTATCGAAGTTGTTTGTATTATATTACTCCACCAAATATTTGTACTACAAAAGTAATTAGTCATATTTTATTGTAACATAGTTATAATTGAATAAAATATTTTGCACCACCGAAATATAACAAATATACTATAAATATCTATCACAATTCAAAAATATATACATAAAAGATATATACTAGTAGAATTTCCGGCATTTACTTCGTATATTCACCGAAGTCGTAGATAGATAATTACCGAAGTAGACGCACGTGAAGTAAAAAAGCGATTATTTTACTTCGCCATATAACCGAAGTCATATCCATGAAATTAGCGAAGTCTTTTACTGGTTCAAAGAGGCAAACCGGTTCAGATTTAGACCGATTCTGAAGTAAAAATTTGTCTTTTACTTCGTTGGTTTTGTAAAGTGCCGAAGTAATCGATGATATAAAACTTTACAGTTTAAATTAATTATCGAAGTAAAAAAATATATGTTGCTTTAGTAGTTTTGTAATGCGACGAAGTAATAGATGATATATAACTTCACAGTTTACATTAATTATCGAAGCAAATATATTTTATAACTTCGCCAGTATTTATATTTATCGAAGTATATAATATTATGTTACTTCATCATATACGTTTATTGACACAGTAATCGATTTCAAAGACTTCATTATTTTGTATGATACAGAGGCAATAGATTTGAAACGACTTCACAATTATTAAATTGTGATGAAGTAAATATATTTTTTAACTTCATCACAACACCATCAAATTTTATTATCGAAGTAAATAATCATATTTTATTACAATATAATTTTAATTTAATGAAGTAAATGTCAATTATCACTACACTAATTTAATAAAAGAGTGAAGTAAAAATTGTTTTTACTTCATTAAAATTAAACAATTATCCTATTCATGTGGGTGAAGTTTCACAAAATACAACCTAAATTTTCTGCTGCAGCTTGAAAACAACATGACATTCTGTGTAATTAATGGCAAAAGATGGTGTGAAAAAGAAGAAAATGGTGACATGACTTAGACACTACAATTTGCAACTATCTACATAATAGCTTCTATTATCAAGCAAACAGTAGAAATGCACTCTACATACACAATAGCCATTCAGAATTTCTGACAGACACAAATGCAGAAGCGAAAAAAATGAGACTGACAACTTATACGAATGAAAATTGCTGCTTCAAGGATTCACTCGATTTCAAGTACGAATAAGCAGATCAATGAAACCGACAGAGAGAAAAAAAAAACTCACTTTCTAAGCATTTTATTTTCAACCCTATTAGTATTAAACATAAGAACAAAGCAATTAGATAAATTTTATGTTACATTACTAGTAAGGACTTTTTGTTCTTCCATTCATTTGAGCATCAACTATATGATGATAAAAAACAGTAGGTAAGTTGCGACAATTAGAAGACATTTTTAAAAAGAGCAAAAGATATGAAGACACATATACGCATCCAAACTAAAAAAAAAAGAAGCAATTGTTTGCATGACTTCAGGACCAACATCTACAAGACGAGTGAATTTTCATAGATGAACATTTGCTAATTGGCAAACTTTACAGAAACAGTGAACACAGATGCACAATTGGAAGGAATATGACTAGAAGCAATCATATATACAGAAACCAATTGTTCTGTTCATAATCCAAATCACACAGATAACCATGCCAAACAGAATGATAGCTTCTATCGAGAGAATTACTCAGTCACCATCCTCACGTTTGCTACCAATTCTCCTTCACAATCTTTGACTTCTCAAATATGAACTTTCCTTCCTTGTATTTTTGTGCCTCTTCATAAGCTCTTTCATACTTACAACCCAACACCTCACGACAATCACGGCAATAGATATCAGCAACTGTATGCAGTCCTGTGGTCAGCTGCCTATCTTCCTTTGGCCCAACAACTATGTTCATGGCATGAGAAAACAGAAATGCACGTCCGTTTCTCCCCTAGTCAGATTTGAATCATTGCACACAAAATATCACAAGATGATTCGTGGCGAAGAATCATAGAATTTGACCAACTAGATGTATCTTATATTGTCCACAATGGCTTACTCAAGCATAAAATACTAGATCAGAATAGCATGGAATCTTCAAAATCTCATTGAAATCCATGGATTTAACATTAGGGCTGACTAATACGGAGCAAGTTCTGTTGCGGCAGAAGAGAGTTTTGCAGATCTAGAATTCTGATAATTATGTTGGAACAATCAATATCTTCATTTAGATTCACACTCATATTAAATACATACTAGTACCCTATTCCAAGTAATATTGAGTATGTTGGTCCAAAGAAACATACCAATAGATCTGGAAGCGGAAAGGACACCAGAAACACGATAGCCTTCCCAATTGATCACCCTACCTCCAGCTGCCTCAACTCTTTCGCCTGTGCATGATAATTAAGAAATTGAAAAACATGAGACCAACTAAAGGAAACACTCTGACGGATTCTTTGAATGAGATCTGATTTGATATGAACTGATGTTAAAACAAGAATGAATCCCATAATTATAGAATCTATCGCAACAATTTCTCACTGCAAAATTTACAGACAATCTATGGCAGTAACTAACAAACACTGCAGTCTAAGAAACAATATGCCAGCCTCGTTGTATTTTTTTTCTATTGCAAGAAAAATATTGTTCTAAACGTGAGTCTATGGAAACCAGAGAAATCCTACTTGTCTAAAGTTAAGGGTGATTTCAGGATAATGCATATGGATTAGTTTGTACTTTGTACTATCTCATCAACTTAACTTGCTAGATTTTCTTCAGTGAAATCCAGGTTAGACTACAGCTGGAACTGCACATGCAACCGTCTTAACATGAGAGAAGGATTCCTACAAGAACACGAAACAAGGCAAACAATCAGAAGAGGGAGCCAAATCTAATAAAAATTTGAGATAGCACTCTAGTGGGGAAAACTTCTTAAATAGTATTTAATAATAATATTGGGCCCCTCATTTCGGCTCAGGTCCATGAAGTTCATGTTGAATTGGGATAATGCACCTTATCTTCCATTATTCTTAAAAAAGCAACAGCAGGAAAAAAGCTTGACATAAAAATCAGCAGGAGTATCAACAGTAGGAAAAAAAGCAACATGATAAACGCCATCTTCCTCAAAATTCTGATAGTCAATTTAACATATGAGATCGAGGTAAAAAAAAAGAAGGTAAAAAAAAGAAGTCAAATTACCTCTGTTTTGGCATACTTTCCTTTGATCTCAATGAAAACCAACTTAACTTAACTAAAGAAGCTGTAAAAAAGAAAACCAACTTGAAAAAGATCATCTCTACCAATCTTATGCCTCAACTTAGAATAAAACAAGATACGAGTATAAACAAGAAGAATAAAACAAGAAGAATAAACAAGAAGAATAAAACATACAACACAAAAGTAGCCAGATTTTACCGTCTAGCAAAACCCTAGCACAGATACGAGTCCCTTGGAGAGAAAGATTTCTTCCTGAAGAGAAAGAGCCGCTATTAGTACTTGGAGTTCACGATCTGTGGTCGTCGCAAAGCAAAAGCAGAAAAGAGAAAGATAGGGAGTGCGATCTGTGGTCGCGATCTGTGGTCGGCGTGAAGCAAGGAGCAGAGAAGTGATGTGAACGGAGAAGAGAAGAGAAGAGATGGGAACAAATCGCCGGGAAGCAACTGAGGTCGCCGAAGCAGAGCACAGCAGAGAAGAGCAGAGCAGAGAAACTTAGGTCGCCGATCAAGAAGAGATGGGGTGACGCGCGCGGGAGAAACTTGGTCGATTGGCGAAGCAAAAGCTGCGAAGCGGGAGAAACTAATTAGGTCGATTGGCCGGCAGATATTTAGGTTAAGTACGGTAGAAAAGTAGGGAAGAGAAAATCAAGGGAGTGGGAGAAATTTGGTCTCGCGCGGCGCCTAGCGAATTATTCACGTACGTGGGAATTGAACAACAATTAAAACCGGTTCAGATTTTATTTTATTTTACCGATTCAATTTTATTACTTCGTCATTTAAAATTATAAATTTTATTGGAAACCTTATTACTTCATTAAATACAAATTACGAAGTAATAGTTATTAAAATTTAAAAAAAAAGTCTATTTTTTTAATCTATAAAGTCTAAAACTATATTTACTACGCCAATTTTATTATCGAAGTTTATTAGTATATATTACTTCGTCATTAATTATCGCCGAAGTAATTATTGGCGAAGTCTATTATCAAAATTCTACTAGTGTATGTTTGACCAACTTCACTCAAAAGCCAGTGTATCCACAAATCGATAGATACAACTTAAAAATTTATATCACAACCTACACGACCATTAGACGCTCATATACATGTAGACGAATTCGCTCCATTCACTTCTTACGTTATCATACTGCGATTGATTGTAATATTAATTATTAATTGGTCATGCAAATTGAAATAATAACAAAATTTTGAAATAACTAACATGAATATAATATATTTGTACCAACATAAAAAAATTCAAAATAATACTACCTAATTTATGATTAATATTTAATAACATCTTGAAAGTAAGACTACAAATAAAATAAAATACATGATAATATGTGCTCATACAATAGTGTTATAATATCAAGATAACATATAGATTGAATATCACACAAAATGAAGTAGAAATCAAACTCACACAATTATATAGAGGCAAGTCATAGAAATAATTGTGTAAATTAATAGAACAAGAAACTAATATAAGGAAAAGAACAATTTTGTGCACAACGAAATAGATCAATAGATGCTTATATTCTGACCATGACCATAAAACTAATATAAATAAAAGAAGAGTTTTGTGCAAAAGTAACGACATCATGGGATGCTTACATTCTAAGATATAATACCAATACATAGAAGTAGGTCATAGAGATAATTACCTCATCAAGGGCATCAAGTGTAATAGTTTGATAGGCACACAAGAAAAAAAAAACATACTATCAAGTTTAGGAAGATGAAATTTACATGTGTCTCCAATTGTGGATCTTCATCTAAGATTATTTCTTTCATGTAGTGCATTATACAATATCCATATTAAATACTATCACCTTGTTTTAGATTGCCCTAATGAAATATAAAATGAAATGTTATTAATCATAATCCAAAAAATAAGAACTATCAACTGATGCATAAATACGTAGTTAAATTACATACCATCAATTGTGTAAAACCTAGTCCTTTTGAAATACCTCTTGATGCATTATACATCTTGACCCACTACAGTGTAAAAAATATAAAGTTATACTTTCATATTTGTATGTAAATGTATTTACAATTGTTAGATCGTGACCCCAAGCTAGAGAGGGGGTGAATAGTTTCTTTCGATTTTCTTCCTACAATCGTTAGTGCGTAAGTGGAATATACTAAATAAAAATAAAAACTAACGAATAGGAACGACGCACTGATATACGTGGTTCGGAAATGATGCTCCTACTCCACGATAGTCCGTAAGGTGGATGATCCCTAATCCTTCGGTGGATAATTCCCCGGAGCACCTCCGGCTAGATCTCGTAGCTCCTTGTTGGTGGAGAAACCTCACCACAACTTCTGAACACTACCTGAGCACAATAGACTATTAACCAACTCTATCCAAGCAGGTTTTGTCAAGAAAGAAAAGCCTTAAACGAGCTCCTTTAAATAGAGCTCGAGTGTGATATGACCGCTACCAGTCGACTACCTCTGGGGCAGTCGACTGGTCTCACTCAGATTCGAACGTTGCAAGCTCAACGTTTGAATCTCCAGCCATCACCAGTCGACTGCCCCAGGGGCAGTCGACTGGTCCTTCCCTAAGCCTAGGATTACCCTTCCCGAGTACATTTCTCTCCGCACTCGAACCCTCCCGGCTTAGTTCCCGAGTAGAAACACTCACACTCGGACCCTCACGACCTGGTTGACTCTTCAATCAGCAGTCTCGATCTGTTGCCTTCACGCCCTCTTCACCTTCAGCTTCTGTCCCTCAGATGTGCACACAAGCCCTCGGCTTGCCTCCATGTCATCCTTCACGCATGCCTCGAAGTCCACTTCCCTGGCTCATCGTCTCTGCTCCAACAGCCTCGATTTGTTGCCTTCAAGCCCTCTTCGACCTTGGCCCTCGTCCCTCGGATGCCCACGTAAGCACACGACTTGCCTCCATGTCATCCTTCATGTACGTCTCGAAGTCTGCTTCCCTCGGCTCATCGTACCTGTTTTATCCATGGTCCCTCGGATGCGCACGCAAGCCAATGGCTTGCCTCCATGCCATCCTTCACCTGAAGACATCCAACAAAGTCTATGTGTACCTGTAAACCTGCATACTCACATACACATATTAGACCAACAACAAACCCTAACTTAACTATATTGACACACACATCAAAATTCATGATCCTCCCGATCATACTTGGGTCGATTGCCCCAACAACAATTAGTATAATCTACTAGTTACATTATCACAATATTTTTTTAAGCATGGTTTTGGTTCCTGTTACCCATAGAGTCTAATAAATAAATCATATTCCTATCTTCATTTATGATAGTCAAGATCCAATGGTACCTACAAATATGACAATACAATATTAATTGATATGAAGTAGGAATCGATAAATAATTAAAATCTTACCCAATGCTATATGAGATAAAGCAGTTGATGTTATCTCTATTCGATGCTTTCAACTAAGATTTACAAAGTAACTATTTCTTATGAACAATAAAGATAATATTTACTATCGATCGAGAGATATATTCACAAAGTAACTGTAGCTAGCTGTGAA
The DNA here is from genome assembly GCA_024364735.1 of Boesenbergia rotunda. Classification (NCBI taxonomy): domain Eukaryota; kingdom Viridiplantae; phylum Streptophyta; class Magnoliopsida; order Zingiberales; family Zingiberaceae; genus Boesenbergia; species Boesenbergia rotunda. Next base: position 79,223 of record JAGFNQ010010184.1, read on the forward strand.
TTAATTGATATCTGCCCCTGGAATTTGGATTAGTTGTGGACAAAGGAACGTGGGGGCAAAAAGGCTTGTTTCAGAGGACAATTCATATAACAGATCTAGAGATTAAAATTGGCATGCATATTTCTATCCACTGTCTATTGGCCTTAAATTGACCCATATTTCACTGAAAGGAAGCTTTAAACCCCAACGTTAGATCTAGTGAATTTGTCACTAGTAGCACTGTACTGCCCCAAGTAATGAAGTGCCTTGAACCATCAATTCATTTCACCATGCATCCATTCCAATCCCATCACATGCATGCATGCATGTAATAGTGAAGACACAGGATTAAAAAACAATGGCATTGCGCGGAGCCTGCCTATCTTTCAACTAGCTCTATCATTATATGTTTTCTTCGTTACCGTCGATCGAGCCTTGAAACAGGCGCGCACACATCACTAGGAAAGCCTAAACGGGCTCAAGCCACAGGTAAGAGTGACTCACTACCATGAAAGCAGCAACCTACTATACTCAACTTGGACAACAAAGCAACCAATCATCTTGAAGAAGAATATTTTATATAGCCTGTGCTTACTTGAACTCTCAAAACAACTTGATTTATTGTCGACGAAACCAATGAAAAGCCCTGTTCTATCATCCCTAGAATAGTCTACTTGATGGTTCCCACGGGGATCCAGAGTAGTTAGTGTATGAGGGTGTTGCATAAGAGAACCTGGGTTCGAGTCGCACGAGGCGTATTGGATTAAAACTCTGGACGTTTGGTATATCAATTCTCGGCCCAACTGTGCACTAATTACTCCGGGGATCATGATTTACCTCCCTCATGATGGCCTTGGGACAGGGGCGCTGAGGGTGAGCGATTTCACCTTATGCACTAGAATAGTCTACTTGATGTAGTAGACTATTCATTTTTAGAATAGTCTACTTGGATTTAAGTACGAAACCAAATAAAAGAACATACTATACTGAATCGTCAGAACAACCAATTCTTTGACTTCTTGTCGACGAAACCAAAGAAAATCATGAACATTAACAAACGAAAATCTTGAAGATTAACAAAAGAAGAATAAATAAGAAGAAGAAAATATAGAACAAGAAAGGAGCAAAGAAATAGAATCTTACCGTCGAGTTGAGCAGGGCACAAAACCCTAGCACCATCGATGGAGAAAACAGGTCATGAGTTGCCAAAGAAGAAGCAACAGAGTTCATCGTCAGTGCTTGGGGAAGAAGTGATCAGTGAAGAAAACTTTGCAATGCTTGTGCACCATTGAAGAAGAAGATATCGGCGGAAGTAGAATTAGGTTTTGCATGGGAATTGGGATAATGACCCAGTTCTGGTTATACATGTTTTAACCAAGTGAAACCGGTTCAATTTATTTTTTAATCGGTTCAAACATATTACCTCATCATAGTTTAATTATTATTTTTCTTAACACTTATTACTTCATCTAATAAAGAAAACGAAGTAAAATATCACATAAAATTTGAAGTGAAGCCCGGCTTTTTAAAACTATGAAATCTAAAATGGTATTTACTACGTCAAATTTATTACCGAAGTTTATTATCATATATTACTTCAAAATTAATAATCGCCGAAGTAACGATTAGTGAAGTTTATTAGTAAAATTCTACTAGTATAGTATCTATTACATCTTGAGTTTCAATAAATACTTGCTTATGTTGCATCATATCCTGCAGAAACACTGGTTAGAATTAACATTTAAGTAGTCTATTCTTTACATACGGATCAAAATCCACATGTAAAATTCCCATTTCATTCCAACTTTTAATGATTCCATCCATATAGGAGTAGCTAATAAAGAAACATACAATTCCATCTAGAACCACAGTAATCATGTCCAGCAATAATATTCCATAATTCCTCACGACTTGTTGATCACTACGGATGTGAAATTGTGTACTTACTGGTAGCCTGTCACTGCAACATAAATTATGAACTCATGATGTGCATCTTTCACTAGCGCCGCTAACAAAAATTAGAATTTAATTACTTCATCATAGTTTAATTATAATTTTTTCTTACACTTATTACTTCATCGAATAAAAAAAAAGAAGTAAAATATCACATAAAATTTGAAGTGAAGCTCGCTTTTTAAACATATGAAGTCTAAAATGGTATTTACTACGTTAATTTTATTACGGAAGTTTATTATCATATATTACTTCAAAATTAATAATCGCCGAAGTAACTATTAGCGAAGTCTATCGTTAAAATTCTACTAGTATGGTCTCTATTACATATTGAGTTTCAATAAACACTTGCTTATATTTGCTTATGTTGCATTACATCCTACAGAAACACTTGTTAGAAATAGCATTTAAGTAGTCTGTTTTTTACATACGGATCAAAATCCACTTGTAAAATTCTCATTTCATTCCAACTTGTAATGATTCCATCCACATAGGAGTAGCTAATAAAACATACAATGTCATCTGAACCATAACAATCATGTCTAGCAATAATATTCCATAATTCCTCACGACTCGTTGATCACTACGGATGTGACATTGTGTACTTGCTGTTAGCCTATCACTCCAACATAAATTATGAACTCATGATGTGAATTTTTCACCAACACCGCTGACAAAAATAAGAATTTAAAATGTTTAGACACATATTTGTGAAATTAAGTCATATACTTCGGATATTTAATGAAATAATATGTATATAATTACCGAAATATAGGAACATGAAGTAAAAAGGGTAGATTTATTACTCCGCCACAAAATGACGAAGTCTTTATCCGGTCCAAACCGGTTCAAAATTGAATCATTTATGAAGTAAAAAAACCCTTTTACTTCATCAATTTTGTACAAGTACCCAAGTAATTGATTACATATGACTTCACAAGTTGCATTATTTAATGAAGTAAATTATTTATATGACTTTATAATTTTTTAATTATGATATAGTAAATTTTTTATTTAACTTTGCCACTTTTTAAATTTGTCGAAGTCGTTTGTATTATATTACTATATCATTTATTTATAGTGTAGAAGTTAATAATTAGTTTACTACAATGTAATTTTAAATTAATGAAGTAATTTATATGAACAACTTCACAAATTTGAATTGGGGCTAAGTAAATATTTTCTTTAACTTCACTATTATTTAAATTTGTCGAAGTCATTTCTATTATATTACTCAATCAATTTTTTGTAGTACAGAAGTAATTAGTCATATTTTATTATAACAAAATTATAATTAAACAGAATATTTTTCATCGTTAAAATAAAACAAATACAATATAAATAACTATCATAATCCAAAAGTATATATGCAAAAGTAACATAAACATGTCTAACTGTACTCAAAAGTGTATTCATAAATCTCTAAATACAATTCAGAAATTTATATAATAACCTACATAACCATTAGACACCGACATACCACTACAAGAAATATTACTTTCCGCAGTGCATCATTAATAGCATATATTTATAGCACGCTGTTAATAATAGTTTTCGCAGCGCGCTAAATAAAGCATGCTGTGGATACTATAATATTTTTATTAATAACAACATACAAATATAATATGCTGTCAAATCTAATTTTTAACAGTGCTCAGTGTGTGCTGTTAATATTGATTAATAATTGAGTATTTACAGTATGTATGATGCGCTGTTAAAAATTATTTTAGTAGGTATTCGCAGCGTGCCGCAGATGCGCTATTAAAAAACTGATTTCATATAAAAATAAAACTTCTCCTTTAAATCCTACCGTGCCCTAATATTTTCCCTCACCGCCGACTCTTTCTCTCCCTCTCAACGCCGACGCCCTTCCCAACTCTTCTCTTCCTCTTCCCATCCTCTACCCAAAACCGCCAACGCCAGGGGTTTTCTTCTCCGTGAGAGGGGTATACATGTAGACAAATTCGCTTCATTCATTTCTTACTTCATCATACCGCGATTGATTATAATACTGATTCTTAATTGATCTTGTAAACTTAAATATTAACAAAAATTTAAAATAAATATTCTAAAATATAACACTAATACATAGAAGCAAGTTATAGAAATAATTGTCTCATCATGGGCATCAAGGATAATAGTTTGATGAATAACACGGCCAAGCATTACTTAAAACAAATGTATGTTTCCCTTTTAAAGCTTTAACACAATGAAAAACTTATCCTGTATTAAAGTAGGTAGCAGGGCAAGAATCAAAACAAAATCATTTTGACTATGAAGGAAGAATTTGAAAGGAAAAAAAAGACAAGAATCATATGAATTTGTCAGTAATACATGTTTGTTGACACATCATAGAAACAACAATAGCTTTAGAACAAAATTAAAGTATATGATATCCATCAAAACCTCAAATTTAAAAAGTCAGTAAAATGATGATTAAAAAAAATGGATTACCTGTCACGCCCCCAGAGGCTCATGCTTGCTCGATATTCGGGCAACATCTCCCCTGTATGGCGGACAAGTTTGGACTAATATATATCACATCTCAACATATAAAAAGATGGCTCAGCCATCATAACTGAAAAATAAATCCACAGTTTATATCAATAAGAATGATAAAGATAAAATAAACATAAACATTCCAGACCATTATAGTCGTCAAACCGAATAAAACTAGCAGAAAGTCAGTATACAAAAGAAAACTCCAGTATGAGTCCAAAAATGAGCATCCCTCTACTATGACAATGTCATACTAATAAAACAAATACCAGTCCATAAAATAAATACAAAAATAACAAAAATACAGAAATAAAGTAACTACGATGATAAACTAAATACGGAAATAAACTCCAATACTACTCCACACCGTGTAACTGACAACTGAATCCTCTCCTGGGCCAAGTAGCGCATCTACCTGTTGCCTGAAATAAAAATATGTGGTAGGGGTGGTGAGTCCGAGCGGACTCTGCGGGTATATGAGTAGACAAATGCATGACATCAAAAGATATATGAAGCAACAGATACAATGGTGTACAATCTCTAGGAAATAGAAGAACATCTAAGCATGTATAAAATAACGTGATAACATAGTACAAATATGTTGGTGCAGATTGCACCCAAGTCAAACCTGTGTTTTGATATTGGAAAAAGGGTTCAAAAGTTAAGGGTTAATTGTTATCTAACAAGTCTCTTGAGTGTAGAGGAAAAGCCCTAGCGAAGGAATGCTAGGCTCTGGCGAAGGACTGCCAGAATGGACAAGCCCTAGCGAAGGAATGCTAGGCACTGGCGAAGGACTGCCAGACAAGAAAAGCCCTAGCAAAGGACTGCTAGGCTCTGGCGAAGGACTGCCAGAATGGACAAGCCCTAGCAAAGGAACGCTAGGCACTGGCGAAGGGCTGCCAGAAGAAAAGACCTAGCGAAGGGCTGCTAGGCACCAAGCGAAGGGCAGCTTGGTAACTCAAGACCTGGCGAAGGACTGCCGGGCAAAAGTCCAACTGGAGGATCCAGTTGGCACCAGGTAAATTCTCCCGAGAGGAGTAGGTGAGGACGCGTTCCCCTTGAGGGAACATTAGGCGTCGGTTCGACTTAGGGCTCCATTTTGGAGACCAAAGTCAGAACCAAGACAGCTGAGGCTGTATAACCTATTATTTTATTGTTTTATTGTGTTTTGGACTAACCCTGCATGCAGGACTGAAGGAACGAGTGACTGCAGCTCAGAGTGCCTCAAAGGAGTGAGGCAACAGCTGACCAGGGCGCCCGGAGTGTCCCGGGCGCCCCCATGGTGAACACAAAACACAACAAGACAAGAAAGACTTCGACAGTACATAGCCAGGGCGCCCCCGCTGTCCCGGGCGCCCCCATTGCAAAACAACTCTGCCGCGTCTGCGCTACATGCCCAGGGCGCCCCCGCTGTCCCGGGCGCCCCCAGCGCACAGGGTGGCGCAAACCTTACCGAGGAGAGCTCAGCGCTGCGGATAAGGTTTGACCGGTCAATCCGGGCGCCCCGAGTCATCCGGGCGCCCCGGTCAAATCGGATCCCGAGGATTAAGGGATAAGTCGACGACCGCGCCTCTTGTGGATCTGCTGCCACGTGGGGGGGCGCCCCCGTCGACCAGGGCCCCCCCCAGGCCCTATATAAAGGGCCCTCGACCCCCTTCTTCAAGCATCAGTTTTTTCGACGCTTCTACGCTCTTCTGCTTCCGCGACACGCTCCAGAAATCTTCCAACTCAAGCTGACGACGTCCCGCTGCTCCGAAACTTCGATCTACACCGGACGTCGGTAACGAAGAGCTCTGTATTTAAAGTTTACTATTCTGCCTTCTTGTAAAATCTATTTGTAAACTTTGCGAACTTATAGAATTGCCCACAGAAAACGGTCAACGACCGTGGGCCTTGGAGTAGGAGTCGACCCAGGCTCCGAACCAAGTAAACCGACTGTGTTTGCATTGTTCTGTTTTTCTTTAATTTCCGCTGCGCACCCGCTTTTTTTAAAATCCGAACGATTTGCGATATTCACCCCCCCTCTCTCGCATTTCTCGATCCAACAAGTGGTATCAGAGCGGGGAATTCAAACTTGGTGCAACCACCAGTTTGAAAAATTTTTTCGGATTTCTTTAATTTTTCCTCTCTCAATTTTTTTAAAAATTTTCGTTCGAATTTTTCTTTCAAGGTTGGTGCAACACCCCTTGAAATTGTCTTTATTTCTTTTCTTCCCGCACTACTAATCCAAGACCAAGTCTTGGAATATTCTTGTTTTTTTTTTGCTATTTCAGAACAAATGGCCATCCAAGAAGGCTTTAGCACCGCCAGACCTCCACTTTTCAGTGGAGAAGACTTTCCTTACTGGAAAAGTCGAATGGAGGTCCACCTGAAAACCCAGGTGGATATGTGGATAATCATCCAGTCTGGACTGATGATTCCCACAAATGCTGATGGCGTACCACAAAACTACTCAGAGTGGGACACTGCCCTCAAACGCAAGATTGAAGCAGACGCCAAAGCAACTCAGACTCTTCAATGCGGACTGACAAAAGAGGAGCTGAACCGCGTAGGCCCCTTCAACAGTGCAAAGGAGCTATGGGCTAAACTAATCAAGCTCCACGAAGGAACTTCAGATACGAGGATCAGCAAACGGGACCTGCTACTGAACAAGCTCTTCACCATCAAAATGGCAGATAACGAGACAGCAGCCCAGCTTCATGCCAGAATCCAGGAATTGATGAACGGTCTTCACGTAATAGGTCACCAGGTTCAAAACCGTGATCTTATAAGGTATGCCCTAAACGCATTCCCTAGGACCACCTTGTGGGCATCTATGGTAGATGCATACAAGGTCTCTAGGGATCTTTCAAAAATTAAGTTTGATGAGTTATTCTCTGAACTTGAACTGCATGAACAAACTAACTGCAATTTGGCCGAGAAAAGTATAGCTTTCTTTGCAGGGAAAACAGGAAGAATGACTAAGAAGAAAACTCAAGTTGAACCCGAGTCTACCTCAGATTCAGAAACAGAAGATCAAGAAGAAGATCAATCTGAACTGGTCCGGCTAGCTCGAAGTTACTACAAAAAGTTGAAGAACCAAACCAACACACGGAGAACAAGCCGAAGAAAGGATGAACCAGCTGAACCAGCAACTGACAAACACAAGCCCAACGTAACCTGTTACGAATGCAAGAAGAAGGGCCACTACAAGACTGAGTGTCCAAGTCTAAAGGAGTCCAAAAAGACCAGAAAGAAGAAGGCACTCCAAGCAACCTGGGACGAGTCTTCCTCAGAAGAAGAAGAAGAAGCACCCCAGTCCAATCTTCTAGCCCTGACCGCTTCGGATCAAATCGAGACTGACTCAGACTCAAACCGGGACGACGGCAAGCTGACATTCTCCGACGACGGCGAAATAAGGGTAACGGGTTTTCCGAAATTACAATTGAATTCGCTTATTTCCTATCTATCCCGAGATTTGGCGAAAGCCAAACTCCGAATCGAGTCCCTCCGACAGGAAGTAAAACTCCTGAAAGAGGGAGCTGATTCTAAATCCTTAACTGAGAAACTTCAGGAAGGGACCCCTGATCAAGTTGAAAAGCTTGAATCAGAGAATTCCTCCCTAAAAACTCAAGTTAAGGACTTAAGAACAGCTTTAGAACGATTCACTTCTGGTTCCAAGAATCTTGATCTGATTCTGGGAAAACAGAAGTCCGTTCTAAACCGATCCGGACTTGGCTATAGAACCAAATCTCGACAAAGATCTTACTTTGCTGTACTAAACCAGTCAAGACCTAAGGTTCAGGCATGGGTGCCAAAACTGTGCCTGACTAAACCAACTGGTTCAAATCAATTTTGGATCCCCAAGGACAAGTTTTACATCTTGCCTAACCCATACAGAGGCTTTAGTCCAGGGGGAGCCAAAATCAAAACAATTTTTATAATTAGATAATTTTTAATTGATTGATTGTTTGTTTATTTAATTTTTGCAAATTATCATGCTTAGATTTAAGGAATACCTAGATTTAAGGACTAGATTACTTGAAACTTGAAAACATAGTATTGGGAGGAGGTGAGATGATAGTATGTTGGGGAAACCAACTCTAATAAGATCAAGTCTACTTGGTCTCTTTAGATTGGTGAAACCAGCCGAAGCTACCGATCCGAGACCCAAGCTAGTTAGACCAGAAAATGACCTAATTTAATTTGAAAATGAAATTTCATTAAAATGCTTTGTCAAGGAAAGGGTGGATGATCCCATAAGGCTACGGCCAAAGAAGGCCTAGTGCCTCGCCAAGACCTGGAAGCTAACTTCTGAAATTTAAATTCAAATTATCTTTTGTCAAATTCGAATCTAACTCAAGTTTCAAATAATTATAGATTCTAATCTGTTTTAAAAATTTCTACTTCTTAAACTTATTTCTTTTTCAACAATCACTTAATCTATTTTTCAAAATTTCTAAACTTATTTGGTTTCAAATCTGTTTTCAAAACTAAAATAACTTTTTCAAAATAAATTAAAATTCCTTTTCAAAATTAATTTTTACCCTCAAACCTGTCTCACAAAAACCTTAAGGTTAACGTGATTGAAAACCCTAGACTGGGGTGAGACAGACTAGGAAGTGAAACTCAATTCAAGCTATCTCTGACTCAAATTGGATCCAAATCACCGAAAATCCTTTATGTGTAGGAACATAAAGATTTGACCAATGGAT